>BLSH010108046.1:951160-963749 GCA_018402905.1 Glandirana rugosa
GATACAGGCAGGGGGTGGTGGGGGGAGGTGGATACAGGCAGGGGGTGGTGAGGGGAGGTGGATACAGGCAGGGGGTGGTGGGGGGAGGTTGATACAGGCAGTGGGTGGTGGGGGGAGGTAGATACAGGCAGGGGGTGGTGGAGGGAGGTAGATACAGGCAGGGGTGGTGGGGGGAGGTTGATACAGGCAGGGGGTGGTGGGGGGAGGTAGATACAGGCAGGGGGTGGTGGGGGAAGGTGGATACAGGTGGGGGGTGTTAGATACAGGCAGGGGGTGGTGGATACAGGCAGGGGGTGGTGGATACAGGCAGGGGTAGTGGAGATGGATCAGTGGCACCGGCACTTACTTGTTCTTAGCGTCAGTGCCTCAAGCCATCCATCTTCCAGCACGAGGTGCAGCAGAGCAGACAGCTCCTCCCCAATCACGATATTAGCTGTCAGCTGACTTTCCGAAGCCTTTAGAATGCAACGGGGAGCCGCACAGAGGATGGGCGGGGCGGACGGTCCACTGTGCGGGCGTGGCAGTGAGCGCTCTGCCATTGCCTTTAACAGCAGGAGCGGCCCCGCCCCCACCCCCTCACAATGTGATAATCGGCGCCACCCTCTCCCCACTGTAAAATAAGGGGAGAGGAGAGGAACGGGCGGATGGGCGCCAATGTGCACTGCCGCCCCTCTTAAAGTGCCGCTCCTCTTAAAGTGCCGCCTGGGACCATGGTCCCAGTCGGTCCCATGGTAGGGCCGGCCCTGGTGAAGACCTTAGGACAGGGGTAGGCAACCTGCGGCTCTCCAGCTGTTGTAGAACTACATTTCCCATGAGGCATTGCAAGGCTGCTGGATACAATTACTCCCAGGAGCATGATGGGAAATGTAGTTCTACAACAGCTGGAGAGCCGCAGGTTCCCTACCCCTGCCTTAGGATATCCCAGGTCCCATGTTGCTGGACCAAACTCGCCTGGAACTGCTTTTACCATAGGGTGCCTTCCATGGTGGCATATTTACTGTATAGAAAAGGCCAAAGTGCATTTCAAAAATGTCATTCTGCATCAGTAAAGACTGAAGGGCAGGTTGGACTACTAGCCAGAACTCTCCCAGGACTGTATGGTGCCTTCCATGGCTGTAGACATATAGAAAATGCCAACAGAAATTGCAAATGTAAAGGTGCGTGCCCAAAATTACAGGTAAAGGCCAACGTGCATGCCCAAAAGTTTATTCTGCATAGGTAAAGGCTGAAGGGCAGCTTGGGCCACTGGACAACACTCTCCCAGAACTGCTGGTGCCTTCCTGGGCAGTATATTTAAAGGTCAACAGAAAGTGCAAATGTAAAGGCACACGCCCACAAAACTCTCCCAGGACTACCGGCACCAGGCCTGGACTGGGACAAAAAAATAGGCCCTGGCATTTTGACTGAGCAGCCCATTTATTTTAAAATCCAAATCACAAATAATGACAACTACCGGTTTTCCGATGTCTCCTTTACCTTCATCCTTGCCACACTCCTTTACTTCTCTTCTGTCCACCGCCATTTCCATCTCTGGTCACTATCATTCTTTTCTATAAATGCCTATTCTACTTCTCTATGATCGTTCTCCTCCACATCTCTCCATACCTTCTCTCCTCTTCTGCCATCGATCAAAGTCCACCGCCCTTTCCTCCATACACAGCTCTCAGACTGTGTATATTGTATACATTGAGGCTCAATGCCAGGGCGGGAGATGTTCGCCCTTCCAGGCTCCTCCTTGTTTTCTCTCATAGGGCACGTCAGAGTCAAGGAGGAGCCCAGGGGAACCTTCCCCTGGCTCTGTTTGACTAGCATGACAGGCGGTAAGGGATGATGTGGGTGCTGGCGATTGAAGCAGGGTGGCGGCTGGATGTCTGGCTCTAGGAATGCTATTGGAGCCCCTCTTTCCACATTACACCAGCTGTGCCCGGGCACATGTTCTCTTTGCCCACCCCTTGTCCCAGCTTTGGAACATGTGGCCTGGCAAATGCCTGTTCTGGCCTACGGCCAGTCTGGGACTGCTTGGCACCATATGATGCCTTCCATGGTGGTAGATTTAATAAAAGGACAATGTGCATGCTTAAACTTTTATTTTAGGGTAGCTCAGGCTGCCGGACAAACCTCTCCCAGGACCGCTTGCCCTCCATGGTGGTTAATTTATAGAAAAGACCCACGTGCTTGCCCAAAAGTTTATTCTGAATAGATAAAGGTCGAAGGGCAGCTTGGACTACTGACCAAGCCTCTCCTACTGGTACCACGTGGTGCCTTCCATGGCGATAGATTTATAGAAAAGGTCAAAAGAAAGTACAAATGTAAAGATGGATGCCCACAACTATGGATAGAGGCCTCCTCAGGGTAGAGATGATGTGATGTGAAAAAATAGGACAAATAGCAAATTGCTTTGTCTGTGTGTTGGACAACTCTGTCCAATGCAGCCCAAGGGGGCACCCATGAAGAACCTGTAAGAGGGAGGTGTCCTGTAGTCTAGCAGGGATGACTACAATGCAGAAGCAGCATTGTGGGATCACTAAGAAGGACCTCTCATGGCGGGCGATCGCCAGGTTTTCTTTTCATGAAACTCGCATCTTTAAAGCGATTGAAATGACTTTTGTTATGACATTTGGTGGTGTATATGAGATTTTAGTTTTTCAAGCCTTGGGTCACATCTATGCATGTGCAGGCGTGCGTGCGGGCGCATGTCTCGTGTAGGGCAGCCCATTCATTTTAAAAGCGCTGACCTACCCACGAGAAATGTGAGGAAAGAAGTCCCTGACCCTTTTGTAAAATTGCGCACACAGCGATCTGCATGTTGCTTGGGGGTGCCATTAAGAATTAATAGCACCCTGCGTGTCTGCTAAAGAGCGGTGCATATCTGTGTGTGTCAGAAAAGCTTGCAATCTTGCGTACGTGGCACCCCTAAGCATCGTTTCTATGTGTCAAGAAAGCATGTGATCTCACGTACGTGGCACCCCAGGCATCGTTTCTGTGTGTGTCAGTAAAGCGTGCAATCTTGCGTACGTGACACCCGTGAGCATAGTTTTTGTGTGTGTCAGGAAAGCGTGTGATCTTACGGATGTGGCACCCTTGAGCATAATTTCTGTGTGTCAGGAAAGCGTGCAATCTTGCGTACGTGGCACCCCTAAGCATCATTTCTGTGTGTCAAGAAAACGTGTGATCTTACGTACGTGGCACCCCTGGGCATCGTTTCTGTGTGTGTCAGGAAAGCATGCAATCTTGTTTATGTGGCACCCCTGGGCATCGTTTCTGTGTGTGTCAGAAAAGCATGCATGGCACCCAGGGGATCTTGTGCACATGGCACCCGAGGGTCTGCTACAGAGGAGCGCATTTCTGTGCTTGTCAGGAAAGCGTACGATGCTGTATGCGTGGCACCCCTACATGTCCGCTAAAGAGCAGTGTATTTCTGTGAGACTTTTAAAGCCCAACTCCAGGCAAAGCGGATTCAATTTTGGGGAGCCCCCATCAATGTTTTATTTGTTCCTTGTATCACTTTGTAGATAATATTGGTCGATCGATTGTAATTTCCAAGGTCGCAAAGGTCGCACTTGCAACCGGATCTTGGACCTTGGCCCTTTACCACGATCTGTGATCGGCTGTGTCAGAAGGGCACCGCAATTACAGAGCGCACCCCAGGGGGCGTGTGAGGGGCGTGGTTCCAGGAGGACGTCCAGGGGTGCCCTCCTGGAACCACACCCCTCCCATGCCCTCTGGGGCGGGCATCCAGTGCACTCTGTGATAGTTGTTCACAGATCGTGGTAAAGGGCTGATCACAGTGTAAACAGAACTTCCGGATATAGGAGGTACTTTCCTAATGCGCTGGCACAGCGAGAGGAGAGGAGAGCCGGCATCCACCGTACACCCCTACGTGTCCGCTAAAGAGCAGTGCATTTCTGTGCATGTCAGGAAAGCTTGCCATGTTGTATGTGTGGCACCCCTACGTGCCCGCTAAAGAGCAGTGGATTTCTGTGCATGTCAGGAAAGAGTGCGATCTTGTATACGTGGCACCCCCAAGTGTCTACTAAAAAGCAGTGCATTTCTGTGCATGTCAGGAAAGCGTGCAATCTTGTATGCATGGCACCCCTACTTGTCTGCTAAACAGCAGTGCATTTCTGTACGTGTCAGGAAAGTGTGCGATCTTGTATGTGTGGCACCCCTACGTGCCCGCTAAAGAGCAGTGCATTTCTGTGCATGTCAGGAAAGCGTGCCATCTTGTATACGTGGCACCCCTACGTGTCCGCTAAAGAGCAGTGCATTTCTGTGCATGTCAGGAAAGCGTGCGATCTTGTATGCGTGGCACCCCTACTTGTCTGCTAAACAGCAGTGCATTTCTGTACGTGTCAGGAAAGTGTGCGATCTTGTATGCGTGGCACCCCTACGTGCCCACTAAAGAGCAGTGCATTTCTGTGCATGTCAGGAAAGCACGCCATCTTGTATGCGTGGCACCCCTAAGTGCCCGCTAAAGAGCAGTGCATTTCTGTGCATGTCAGGAAAGCGTGCCATCTTGTATACGTGGCACCCCTACGTGCCCGCTAAAGAGCAGTGGATTTCTGTGCATGTCAGGAAAGAGTGCGATCTTGTATACGTGGCACCCCCAAGTGTCTACTAAAGAGCAGTGCATTTCTGTGCATGTCAGGAAAGCGTGCGATCTTGTATGCGTGGCACCCCTACTTGTCTGCTAAACAGCAGTGCATTTCTGTACGTGTCAGGAAAGTGTGCGATCTTGTATGCGTGGCACCCCTACGTGCCCACTAAAGAGCAGTGCATTTCTGTGCATGTCAGGAAAGCACGCCATCTTGTATGCGTGGCACCCCTAAGTGCCCGCTAAAGAGCAGTGCATTTCTGTGCATGTCAGGAAAGCGTGCCATCTTGTATACGTGGCACCCCTACGTGCCCGCTAAAGAGCAGTGGATTTCTGTGCATGTCAGGAAAGAGTGCGATCTTGTATACGTGGCACCCCCAAGTGTCTACTAAAGAGCAGTGCATTTCTGTGCATGTCAGGAAAGCGTGCGATCTTGTATGCGTGGCACCCCTACTTGTCTGCTAAACAGCAGTGCATTTCTGTACGTGTCAGGAAAGTGTGCGATCTTGTATGCGTGGCACCCCTACGTGCCCGCTAAAGAGCAGTGGATTTCTGTGCATGTCAGGAAAGCGTGCCATCTTGTATACGTGGCACCCCTACGTGCCCGCTAAAGAGCAGTGGATTTCTGTGCATGTCAGGAAAGCGTGCCATCTTGTATACGTGGCACCCTACGTGCCCGCTAAAGAGCAGTGGATTTCTGTGCCTGTCAGGAAAGCGTGCCATCTTGTATGCGTGGCACCCCAACGTGCCCCCTAAAGAGCAGTGCATTTCTGTGCCTGTCAGGAAAGCGTGCCATCTTGTATACGTGGCACCCCTACGTGCCGCTAAAGAGCAGTGCATTTCTGTGCCTGTCAGGAAAGCGTGCCGTCTTGAATGCGTGGCTCCAGACTACGCGGACTTTCATCTGAGCGAGCGCCGGGGCCCCTCCCCCGATAAATACCGTTTATCCTCATACATTATTGAAATATCCAGCGGGGACGCGGAGGAAATCTCAGATGAAAGCAGGAAGCGTATTGGGTTCTCGGGGAGTCGCTATTCCATCGCATTCCCCCATAACAGCTCAGTGTGAAGTCTGAATTTTAATAAAAGTTTTGTCTTGAGAGATGGCGGGCCTGAGGAGCGGGGGAGGGGTGGTCACAGCGCTTATTATATACAGTCGGGCGCTGTTCGCGGAATAAAACGCTGTCTGGTCACCTCCCCTGCTGGACCTCCCAAGACTTTTAAAGCCCAACTCCAGGCAAAGCGGATTCAATTTTGGGGACCCCCCGTCAATGTTTTATTGTTACTTGGATCACTTTGTAGATAATATTGATCGATCGATTGTAACTGCCAGGGACGCAAAGGTCGCACTTGCAACCGGATCTTGGACCTTGGCCCTTTACCACGATCTGTGATCGGCTGTGTCAGAAGGGCACCGCAATTACAGAGCGCACCCCAGGGGGCGTGTGAGGGGCATGGTTCCAGGAGGACGTCCAGAGGTGCCCTCCTGGAACCACACCCCCCCATGCCCTCTGGGGCGGGCATCCAGTGCACTCTGTGATAGTTGCTCACAGATCGTGGTGAAGGGCTGATCACAGTGTAAACAGAATTGCTGGATATAGGAGGTACTTTCCCAATGCGAGGAGAGGAGAGCCGGTATCCACCAATCCTGACAGGGTACATTCACACAAATAATATGGCACTGATCGTCAGTGCAACCCCAACAGTGCCAATCAGTACTATCAATGTTGCCTATCAGTGACCATCAGTGCTGCCCTTCAGTGCAGCCTATCAGTGCCCATCAGTGCCACCTATCATTGCCTATCAGTGCCCATTAGTGCTGCCTACCAGTGCCGCCTATCATTGCCTATCAATGCCCATCAGTGCCCATCAGTGCTGCCATTCTGTGCCGCCTATCATTGCCTATCAGTGCCTATTAGTGCTGCCTACCAGTGCCGCCTATCATTGCCTATCAGTGCCCATCAGTGCTGCCATTCAATGCCACATATCAGTGCTCATAATTGCCGGATATCAGTGCCCATTAGTGCTGCATACCAGTGCTGCCTATCATTGCCTATCAGTGCCCATTAGTGCTGCCTATCAGTGCCCATCAGTGCAGCCTATCATTGCCTATCAATGCCCATTAATGCTGCCTATCAGTGCAGCCTATCATTGCCTATTAGTGCCCATTAGTGCTGCCTATCAGTGCCCATCAGTATGCCTTTCAGTGCTGCCTATCAGTGCAACCCCATCAGTGTGTCCTCATCATTGCCCATCAATGCAGCCAATTAGTGCCCATCACTGCAGCCTATCAGTACCCACAGTGCAGCCTCATCACTGCCCATCAGTGCTGCTTAACAGTGTCCATCAGTACTGCCTACCAATGCAGCCTCATTAGCGCCTCCTCATCAGTGCCCATCGGTGCAGCCTCATTAGCGCACAGCAGTGCTGCCTCATCAATGCCCATCAGTGCCGCCTCATCAGAGCCCATCAGTGCCACCTATCAGTGCCCATCATTGCAGCCTCATCAGTGCAGCCTATCGGTGCCCACATTGCTGCCACATCAGTTCCCATCACTGCTGCCTATGAGTGCCCATCAGTACACCTATCAGTGCTGCATATCAGTGCAGCCTCATCAGTGCCTCCTCATCAATGCCCATCAGTGCAACCTATTATTGCCCATCACTGCAGCCTATCAGTACCCACAGTGCAGCCTCATCAGTTCCCATCAGTATTGCCTAACAGTGCCTCCTCCTCAGTGCCCATCGGTACAGCCCCATCAGTGCACAGCAGTGCCGCCTCATCAGTGCCCATCAGTGAAGGAGGAAAATTACTTATTTGCAAAATTAAGAAAAAAAAGAAAATCTTTTTTTGTCAAAATTTCCAGTCTTTTTTTGTTTGTTTAGCAAAAAATAAAAAAATCCAGTGGTGATCAAATCCCACCAAAAGACATCTCTACCTGTCTCCACAAAATGATAAAAAATGTCCTATGGCTACAGTGCAGCACGACCGCGTAATTGTCATTCAAAGTGTGAGAGGGCTGAAAGCTGAAAATTGTCCTGGGCAGGAAGAGGGTGAAAGCGCCGGGCATTGAAGGGGTTAAATTCAAAGCAGAATGCAATGTGCTCAATTACAGCCAGATTCAGCAGGCTTTTCATAGTGCCTCTGGGCGAAGCGACAATGATGGTAATTAAATTAGTAATGTACCGGGTATCAAAAAATTATCAGGCCCCACATCCCTTAATTTGAAAATTATTGTTTAAGTAAAAGAGAACATGGGACCTTTAAAGTGCCAGACACACGAGAAAATTATACAAATATCAAAAATGTAATGGTACAATAATTTACAACTGTGATAAACATTGCAAGGAATGTCATTGTGATTGCAGAAACAATACAGTTACATCAATTCTCGACATGTTTCGCCATGAAGTGGCTTCCTCAGGACAATGTTTAGACAATACTGTTTACAATCACTATGGGTCAAAAATGTTACAATTAAAACACATATTATTGACACAAAGTACATATAATAAAAACACAAGACTTTAAATCCACAGCTTATGTACCCCTACGCCCAAGTGAGAGTCCATTCACAGGTGGGTCCTCTTGGGCATTCTAATTATGTTTATTTGTACCCACTTTAGGGCATCTATCTAGACTCGTGTTCTTTCCTCTCCATGTAGGCCATGTTCTTTTGAGTTCTTTTATGCCCTCTCTGTGGTCACCACATATCCCATTAGGGTTTTACCTACCTACAGATATGCAATCTTCTTATTTCTACGTTGATTTTTTCCCAGGTGAGAGGGGGACCCCCTTGTGTGTTGGGGGGGGGGGGTGTAGGGGTACATATGCTGTGGATTTAAAATCTTGTGTTTTTATTATATGTACTTAGTGTCAATAATATGTGTTCTAATTGTAACATTTTGACCCATAGTGATTACAAACAGTATCGTCTAAACATTGTCCTGAGGAAGCCGCTTCATGGCGAAACATGTCGAGAATTGATTAGACATGTACAAAGCGAAAAAAATTGTTTCATTTCGTTATTTACATAATTTTGTTTCGTTAGATGCGTTTCATTCGTTTAATCAGCTTTTGGAATCTGTTTCGTTTATTCGTTTTTGAATCAATTTCGAAAAGTTTTAGATTTTCGAAAAGTTTTCGAATAGTTTTCGAATTGGAATCGTTTTCAAATTTGGATCCTTTTCAAATTCGGATCGTTTTCAGATTCAAATCCTTTTCAAATATGAACAGTTTTCCAAATTCCAAGGAGAATGGGGTGGAGTGGAAAGTGGAGGAATAGAATGGAAAAAGATAGAATGCAATAGAGGGGAATATAACAGAAAAAAATTAAAGAATGTAATGTGATGGAGTGGAACGGAGCTGTTGTATTCCATTCTTTTGTTTTCTGTTACATTCTTTTCTAGTCTATTGTTTTTTTTTCCTGTTCTATTCTTTTGTTTTCTATTCTATTTTGTTCTCTTTGGAGATTGAAAAACGATTCAAATTCGAGGATTTTTCTAATTGTATTGTAATTGTACTGTCTGCCCTAATATTGTAAAGCGCTGCGCAAACTGTTGGCGCTATATAAATCCCGCATAATAATAATAATAATTAAAATTTGAAAACTATTCGAATTCAAAAAGTATTCGAAAACTATTCGAATTTCGTCCGAATTTTTTTTCATTATTTCGGATTCGTTTAAATTCGGTACTATTGTAATTCGGAAATTTGGATACATCCGAATTACCGAAACACGAAAATTCATCCGAATTTTAATTCGGGACTAAACTGACCGCACATGTTTGGAATTGATGTAACTTTATTGTTTCTTCAATCACAATGACATTCCTTGTAATGTTTATCACAGTTTTAAATGATTGTAGATTGAGATGCAGCAAAGAGTAAAACGAGAGAAGCAGATAAATCTGTTTTCAAAGGAACTGGCAAATGGCAAAGTGGCGCCGAAAATCCGCAGCGGAGGATTTAGGATATCTACTTGGGGAAGCCGCTAGCTCCCGCGTGAAGAGTTAAACGCTGAATTTGTGTCAGTTAGGGGAACTTTTACAGCCAAACTGCTCCATCATCACCGCCCTATTAATATGCTAATGGAGAACGCCTTGCGCATACGAAACGATTCGGAGCGACTCCAGCGGCACAAGAGAAGGAATTTCATATGAACTCATCAGGCTTTAAACTGTCGCTGAACCCGGCCAGAGACCTCGGTGGAGTCACAGATATCCCACATTCCACGGAAAGTTCCGAGTCTGAGGCCGCGTTCACGTCTCGCCTAGCGGGAACGAACGGAGTTTACGCGCATTTCCGAGCTTCGTGCGATTTTTAAAGCTTTCCTCGCGATTTAGAGCAGTGGCAATCGCGGAAAAATCGCACCGCGTTTCGGGTGCCCTTAAGAATGAATAGAACCCAAGCGCGCGTTGTGTGGTTTTACCGCGATTTGGAATTTCCGCAACTTTGCCAGAGATTCCGAATTGCTGAATGTCAATGAGGCCAGAGCGATCCCCTTTATTGTATTGGCTACCTTCACTTTTTAGCCGAGGTTCACACTAGAATGTGATACGGGAAACCCTGCTCCGCCTTCAAATCGCACTGCCCTTGCAATCCGCAGCGCATGTCAGCGGGGCTGCTGTTTGAAATCGCGGGGGCCCCATACAGCCTACCTGACAGGCCCCCCCACCCCGGGCCAAAAGCGACCGAGGACATAGATTTATCGGGCCCTTTCTCTGCAGACTCAGTTGCACAAATGAATGAATAGGAAGCGCTCCAAGGCATGGTTTACTGTGCTTCCGTGATGAACGGACACAGGAGTGATTGGTACTGATTGCTCACTGTGTTCATTCAGGAAAGGAGGGGGCTGGTAAATGACATACTTCCCCCCGCTCTCCATCCTGAAACATCCCCGTGTGTGCCCATAGCAGCTGCCAGCGGGAGAGGAGGGAAACCAGAAGCTCTGTGGGGGAAAGGGGAACATGGGGGGGGTATGGGTTCAGACAGCAGATGGAAGGGGCACATATGCTAGGACCCTTCCTCCTACAGCGCAGCCTAGAGGTAGAAAGAGGAGAAGCAGGCATTGCTGCAGTGGGAGGCAGAAGAGGATTGGTGTCTGCAATAAGACAGTACAGCAGGCCCCTGATGATGTTATTTTGATGACGAAACGCGTTGGGTGGAGCTAGACGGTGCACGCCATTTTTTTGCCTGGGAATCTATCTAAATGCACTGAGCTGGAATACCTGAATTTCAAATGTGAGTTACTGCTTTTCATTCTTAATACAGTTATTACCATCTGCAGGGACCCCCCTTTCTTTTAATGGGTTCTGGTAAGAGGGAGGAGTTTGCGGCGTCTCCGGTGAAGGGCTGCACTGATTATCACCTAGAGCCCTTCTATAATCACTTTGAACTAGCTTCTGGATTATTGTGGACTTTCTGTATCATGTTTGAATTTTTTTACAACATGGATTTTCATTTGTCTCTGCTGAATCTTTTATTACAGCAGGTGCCTGGACCCCCCACTTTTGAACTGATGGGGCCCGGGCCCAGTACAGGAGGGCTGTTGTACTGCCTTATCCCTTTGCGCCGGCGTCTCCCGGCCCTTTAAGAAATTTCAGATGCCAGGAGCGGGTTTTATGATCATGTGACCGTTGTGTTTGGCTGTCACATGATCTGAAAGCTCTCGATCGCTTCCGTAAGGACACCCCAAACGCAGGTCGCGAATGCAGCGCGTTTGCCTGCACCAGATCGCATGGTACAAAACGACCAAGCAATAAGGTTGCAGCGCGGTTTCCAAAATTGCTTTCGAAATTCGAGTCTGGTGTGACGCGGTGCGATTTGCGCCCATTCGAAATGCGTGAAATGAACAGGAATGTGGTGCGATTTCGGTGCAATTCATGGTTTGAACCGAAGATTCAGGTGACTTCGATACTTTCTTCACGCTTTGTACTTTTCTGAAAAATGATTCTGAAACATATTGATACAAAGTAACAAGGGGCAACTAAATATGACTAAAAAAAAATTGGGACTACTTTTTTCTTGGCTTTTGATTGGTTAATGTAACAAATTAGACTGTAGAGATGGAGGGTGTTATTGGGGACAGAGGTCCAGGCAATCCTCACCTCGGATGAAGTCCTTCTGAAATAGCCGAATATCCAAGAAGCATTAAAATACAAACGTTCTTCTTGACTAGCAATGGTTATTGGAGGTAATGGGAGCTTAGGAGTGTTATTGGGTCAATGGATGAGGTGGTAGGAAGTCCATACAGACCTGCCAAGTCATGGAGAATGAGAGGCTTCTGGAATCCTCCACATACCTTTGATTAGAGGCTTGAGAAGAAGCAGACTTCATTGTCAGAGGTCAGACGCTCAATTAGAATCAGAGTGACACATAAAATGTATGTCCCTATTTAGACCATTATTATTATTATTATTATACAGGATTTATATAGCGCCAACAGTTTGCGCAGCGCTTTACAAGATAAAGAGACATTACAGCAACAGTACAGTTTAAAACAAGAGGGTTAGAGGGCCCTGCTCCTGTGAGCTTACAATCTAAGAGGGGGGGGCTGGTGAAACAAAAGGTAGGGACAGTGGGGGATGAACTGATGAGGGGAGTTGGAGATTCCGTTGTTAGTTGGAGGCAGGATAGGCCTCCTTGAAGAGATGAGTTTTCAGGGATTGCCTAAAAGTGGACAGAGTAGGGGATAGGCGGACAGATTGGGGTAGAGAGTTCCAGAGGATGGGAGCAGCTCTGGAGAAGTCCTGGAGATGAGCATGTGAGGAGGAGACAAGAGAGCTAGAGAGCAGAAGGTCTTGGGAGGAGCGAAGAGGACGGTTTGGTCGATATTTGGAGATAAGATTGGTGATGTAGCTTGGGGCAGAATTGTAAATGGCTTTGTATACCATGGTTAGGGTTTTGAATTTAATTCTTTGGAAAATGGGAAGCCAGTGGAGGGATTGGCAGAGAGGAGTGGCGGACACCGAACGGTTGGTAAGGTGGATGAGT
>BLSH010108046.1:973194-985084 GCA_018402905.1 Glandirana rugosa
CCCCCCCCCCCCCCCCTCTCATTGAGTTGATGGGTCCCGGGCCCAGTACAATAGGACCGGTTATACTGTCTTGTCAGCAGCCCTGCTTCCATCTCCACAACATAAAGGCAAACAATTATTATTATTATTATTATTATTATTAGTATTATTTATTTATCTCTTATTTATTTATTATATATTTTTTATTTAATTATGTATCTATATTTTAATTATTTATTGATTGATTTATTGATGTATTATTTATTTATTGTTCAGTTTTCATTTATTTTTAGTATTATTATTATTTATTTATATTGTATTTATTTATTATATTTTTTTATTTATTCATGCATCTATATTTTTAATTATTTATTGATTTATTGTTCATTTTTAATTTATTATTAATATTATTATTATGATGATTTATGTATATCTTATCTATTTATTCTCTTTTATTTATTTATTTATGTATCTAGATGTTTAATTATTTATTTATTGCTTATTTATTGATGTATTATTTATTTATTGTTCAATTTTCATTTATTGTTATTATTTATTTATATCTTATGTATGTATTATCTATTTTTTATGTTCCTATATTTTTAATTATTTATTGTTTATTTATTGATGTATTATTTATTAATTGTTCATTTTTAATTTATTATTAATAATATTATTATTATTATCTATATCTTATTTATATATTATAATTTTTTTTATTTATCTATATTTTTTAAAACTATTTATTGATTTATTTATTGTTTGTTTATGTATGTATTATTTATTAATTGTTCATTTTTAATTTATTATCATTATTATTATTTATTTATTTATATCGTATTTATTCATTTTTTATTTATTTATGTATCTATATTTTTAATTATTTATTTATTGTTTATTTATTGATGTATTATTTATTTATTGTTCAATTTTACATTTATTATTATTATTAATAATAACAATTAATGTATCTATATTTTTAAATGTTTTTATTTATTTATTGTTTATTTATTGATGTATTATTTATTTATTTATTGTTCACTTTTCATTTATTATTATTATTATTTATTTATTTATATCTTATTTCTGTATTTATCTATTCGTTTAAATGTATTCATGCATCTATATTTTTAATTGTTTTATTTATTTATTGTTTATTTATTGATGTATTATTTATTTATGTATTGTTCACTTTTCATTTATTATTATTATTATTTATTTACTTATATCTTATTTCTGTATTTATCTATTAGTTTAAATTTATTCATGCATCTATATTTTTAATTGTTTTATTTATTTATTGTTTATTTATTGATGTATTATTTATTTATTTTCCACTTTTCATTTATTATTATTATTATTATTTATTTATTTATATCTTATTTTTGTATTATCTATTTTTTATTTAATTGTGTTACTATATGTTTATTTATTGTTTATTTATTTATGTATTATTTATTAATTGTTAATTTATTATTAATAATAATAATAATAATAATAATAATAATTTATATCTTATTTATTTATTATGAGTTTTTTTAAATGTATTAATGTATCTATATTTTTAATTATTTTTATTTATTTATTGTTTATTTATTGATGTATTATTTATTAACCGATCATTTTTAATTATTCACATTATTATTAATAATTTATTCCTTATTTATGTTTTATCCATTTTTTATTTATTTATGTTTTCTTTAAATTTTATTCTTCTTTTCCAGGACGCACCTGCGCTCTGCACAGCGTCGGACGGATGTCCCCCCTCATCTTCTGCCGCATCCTCCTTGCTTCGCTCCGCGCCTGGATGGTGTCACCGTGGCAACCCTGACAGGGGGATGCTCTGCCATCCATTTGTCACCAATTGTCGGCGTTTTGTTCTGCGTTGTGTGCGCTCGGTTGTGTCAGCGCAGACGGGGCGAGCAGAAAGGGGTCAGCTTAATAGGCTGAGGACCCCCGCTGGGCGCAAACTGGGAACTGTCTACAGGGATGGGGGGGCCACGGCTTCAGCTGGTGACTTAATCTGCCGTCTCCTCTGCTGCCTGCGTCCATGCGATCTGTAAGGAGCCAACCGGATCCGGATCTCTCCCCGCCGCAGACCTGACCATACACCTTACAATCTGATTGTACAATCTCCATTAGATCCTTCAATGAATATGCAGGGCGGGGGTCGGCCTGGCTTGGTGTAGAACAAATAAACTGCATAGAGGAAAATCCTAGACGCGTGCGCTGCCGAAAAGTTTGTTTGTTTCAGTTTCATTCATTTTTTTTATTTTTCGGGTTATTCGTACCGATCGAAATTCATTATTAATAAATTCCATTACTCCTGAAAATTTGAATTTGTTACATTCCATTCATTTATATGCGGTATTCGTTATTTCAATAATTCGTAGAAATCCAAAAATCCGAAAATAAGAAAGAAAATTCAAAAGAACGAAAATAAAAATGAAAATCCGAAAATAAGAATGAAAATCCGAAAATAAGAATGAAAATCCGAAAATAAGAATGAAAATCCGAGAATGAAAATCCGAGAAATTGAAGGAACAGGAATCTGAAAATAAGAATGAAAATCCGAGAATTCGAAAGAACAGAAATCCGAAAATAAGAATGAAAATCCGAAAATTCGAAAGAACAGAAATCCGAAAATAAGAATGAAAATCCGAAAATTCAAAAGAATGAAAATCCAAAAATAAGAAAGAAAATCTGAAAATTTAAAATAATGAAAATAAGAATGAAAATCCAAACATAAGAAAGAAAATCCGAAAATTTAAAAGAATGAAAATAAGAATGAAAATCCAAAAATAAGAAAGAAAATCCAGAAATGTAAAAGAATGAAAATCTGAAAATAAGTAAGAAAACCTGAAGATTCAAAAGAATGAAAATCCGAAAAAAGTAAGAAAACCTGAACGTTCGAAAGAGTGAAAATCCGAAAATAAGAAAGAAAATCTGAAAATTTGAAAAAACAAAAATCCGAAAGAAAGAAAAATCTAAACTTCGAAAGAACGAAAATCAGAAAATAAGAAAGAAAACCCGAAAATTCTAAAAAACACAAAACTGAAAATAAGAAAGAAAATCTGAAAATTCAAAAGAACAAAAATCCGAAAATAAGAAGGAATACCAGAAAATTTGAAAGAACAAAAATCCATTCGAAAGAATGAAAATACAAAAATAAGAAAGAAAATCTCAAAATTTGAAATAATGAAAATCCAAAAAAAAAGGAAAACCTGAAAGTTCGAAAGTGAAAATCCGAAAATTTGAAAGAACAAATATCCGAAAGTAAGAAAGAAAAATCTAAACTTCGAAGGAACGAAAATCCAAAAATAAGAAAGAAAATCCAAAAATTTAAAAGAATGAAAATCTGAAAAAAAGTAAGAAAACCTGAAAATTTGAAAGAACGAAAATCCAAAAATAAGAAAGAAAATCTGAAAATTCGAATGAACAAAAATCCGAAAATCAGTGATAATAACTATAATACGAATTTATCCGACGTTCCGAATTCTCCGAAATAACGAATGGAACGGAATGAATGAATTAATAATAATAATGCAAACTTTTTATTATTATTCATTGTTATTAATTTGTTCCGTTCCATTCGTTATTTCGGAGAATTCGGAACGTCGGATAAATTCGTATTCATTACATTCACTGCCAGACAAATCTGAAAGGAAATCCCATTATCTAGAATTTCATAGTTATTATCACTGATTTTCAAATTTTCGGATTTTCGAATTTCGGATTTTAGTTTTTGGAAAAATAGTTTTTTGTTAATTCGAATATTTCTGAATTCAGAAATTTAGTCTAAAAATGACTTTGTAAGGAAAGGAAATGCGTGCGTCGGATTGCATCCCTCATTATATTTTGGTAAAACTTAGAGCTGAAGTTTAATTTGCTTACATTTCCCCCTCCCCCTCATCTGTGTGATGACATTTTGAATAAAAAATCTTTATTGCTTATTTTAGATCATCACCGGGGCTCTGTGCTTCTCTATGCAATGCAGGAAGATCATGGCTGGTGGGAGGGGCCAGCAGGGGGCGGTACCAAGCTTCCTGAAAACATCACCGCCCCCGGCCTCAGTACTCCTCCCCAGAGCCCTCAGTCCTGATACCAGCAGTGGGTTGGCTCTTGGGAGGAGTTATACAAATATCAACGCCCATATGTGATGCTGAGCCTCCATGTCTGAAAGAACTGAAATCCAATGAATGAAAGGGGGTGGGGCCAGGGACAGTCAGGCTGGGGAGGAAAGGGCTAGATGATGCTGGACGTCCCCAGCCAGGAAATGAGGCGGGGCTCTGTACGACTTCCTGCAGCTTCTAATGCACATTGTGAGAAGCTCCCCCTTGGGTGACCGTTGGGTGAATCGTCAAGGGTCTAGTGAATCTTGGATGAATGTTAAGTGAATCTATAAGGATTTCATGAACCTTGGGTGAATGTTGAGTGAATCTTTGGGGAATTTATGAATTTTGGTTGAATGTTGAATGGATCTTTGAAGATTCCATGAATTTTTGGTGAACTTTGAGTGAATCTTTGATGATTTTTATGAATTTTGGTTGAATGTTGAGTGAATCTTTAGGAATTTTGTGAATCTGTGGTGAATGTTGAGTGAATCTTTGATGATTTTGTGAATCTTGGATAAAATTGAGTGAGTGAAATTTTGAGGTTTCCATGAAGTTTGGGTGAAAGTTGAGTAAATCTTTACGATCTTTGTGAACCTTGAGTGAATCTTTGAGAATTGTGTGAATCTTGAGTGAATGTTGAGTGAATCTTTGGGGATTTCATGAATCTTGGGCGAATATTGAATGAATCATTGGGGATTTTGTGAATCTTGGGTGAACGTTGAGTGAATCTTTGGGGATTTTGTGAATTTCAGGTGAATGTTAAGTGAATCTTTGAGGATTTTGTGAATCTTGGGTGAGTGAATCTTTGGGGAGCTTGTGAATTTCAGGTGAACGTTGAGTGAATCTTTGGGGACAATGTGAATTTTGGGTGAATGTTAAGTGAATCTTGGAGGATTTTGTTAATTTCCGGTGAACATTGAGTGAATCTTTGAGGATTTTGTGAATCTTGGTTGAATATTAAGTGAATCTTTGAGGATTTTGTGAATCTTGGGTGAATATTGAATGAACCGTTGGGGATTTTGTGAATCTGGGATGAATGTTGAGTGAATCTTTGGGGATTTTGTGAATCTTGGGTGAATATTAAATGAACCATTGGGGATTTTGTGAATCTGGGATGAATGTTGAGTGAATCTTTGGGGATTTTGTGAATCTTGGGTGAATATTGAATGAATCATTGGGGTTTTTGTGAATCTGGGATAAATGTTGAGTGAATCTTTGGGGATTTTGTGAATCTTGGTTGAATATTTAGTGAATCTTTGAGGATTTTGTGAATCTTGGGTGAATATTGAATGAACCGTTGGGGATTTTGTGAATCTGGGATGAATGTTGAGTGAATCTTTGGGGATTTTGTGAATCTTGGGTGAATATTAAATGAACCATTGGGGGTTTTGTGAATCTGGGATGAATGTTGAGTGAATCTTTGGGGATTTTGTGAATCTTGGGTGAATATTGAATGAATCATTGGGGATTTTGTGAATCTGGGATAAATGTTGAGTGAATCTTTGGGGATTTTGTGAATCTTGGGTGAACGTTGAGTGAATCTTTGAGGTGTTTGTGAATCTTGGGTGAATGTTGAGTGAATCTTTGCGGATTTCTGAATCTTGGGTGAATATTGAATAAATCATTGGGGATTTTGTGAATCTGAAATGAATGTTGAGTGAATCTTTGAGAATTGTGAATCTTGGGTGAGTGAATCTTTGGGGATTTTGGGAATCTGGGGTGAATGTTGAGTGAATCTTTGGAGATTTTTGTGAATCTTGGGTAAAAATTGAGTAATCTTTGAAGTTTCCATGACTTTTGGGTGAGCCTTGAGTAAATCTTTACGATCTTTGTGAACCTTGATTGAATCTTTGAGAATTTTGTGAATCCCGGGTGAATGTTAAGTGAATCTTCGGGGATTTCATGAATCTTGGGTGAATATTGAATGAATCATTGGGGATTTTGTGAATCTTGGGTGAACATTTTGTGAATCTTTGGGAACTTTATGAATTTCAGGTGAACGTTGCCTGAGTCTTTGAGAATTTTGTGAATCTTGGTTGAATGTTAAGTGAATCTTTGAAGATTTTGTGAATCTTGGGTGAGTGAATCTTTGTGGATTTTGTGAATCTTGGGTGAGTGAATCTTTGGGGGATTTTTGTGAATCTAGGATAAACATTGAGTGAATCTTTGAGGTTTCCATGAAGCTTGGGTGAACATTGAGTACATTTTTGAGAATTTTGTGAATCTTGGGTGAATGTTGAGTGAATCTTTGGGGTTTTAAAAAATCTTGGGTGAATATTGAATGAACCATTGGGGATTTTGTGAATCTGGGATGAATGTTGAGTGAATCTTTGGGGATTTTGTGAATCTTGGGTGAACGTTGAGTGAATCTTTGGGCATTTTGTGAATTTTGGGTGAACATTAAGTGAATCTTTGAGGATCTCAAAATTATTAGGTGAATGTGATTTTGTGAATCTTGCATGAACGTTGAGTAAATTTTGAGGATGTAGAGAATCTTGGGTGAACGTTGATTGAATATTTGAGGATTTCATGAATTTTGTTTGACTGTTGAGTGAATCTTTGAGGATTTAGTGAACCTTGGGTGAAAGTTGAGTAAACTTTGAGGATGTAGGGAATCCTGGGTGAACGTTGATTGAATATTTGAGGATGTTGTAAACTTTGGGTAAACGTTGAGTGAATCTTTGAGGATCTCCTGAATCCTGGGTGAATGTTGAGTGAATCTTTGGAGATTTAGTGAATTTTGGGTGATCATTGAGTGAATCTTGGAGGATGTCCTGAATCTTGGGTGAATGTTGAGTGAATCTTTGGGGACTTTGTGAATCCTGGGTGAATGTTGAGTGAATCTTTGGGGGTTTTGTGAATTTTGGGTGATCGTTGAGTGAATCTTTGAGCATGTCCTGAATCCTGGATGAACATTGAGTGAATCTGTGGTGATTGTGTGAATCTTGGGTAAACGTTGAGTGAATCTTTGGGGATTTTGTGAATTTTGGGTGGTCATTGAGTGAATCTGTGAGGATTTTTATGAATTTTGGTTGAATTTTGAGTGAATCTTTAGGAATTTTGTGAATCTGGGGAGAATGTTGAGTGAATCTTTGAGAATTTTGTGAATCTTGGGTGAATGTTGAATGAATCATTGGGGATTTTGTGAATCTTGGATGAATGTTGAGTGAATCTTTGAGAATTTTGTGAATCTTGGTTGAAATTCATAGGTGAACGTCGAGTGAATCTTAGAAGATTTTGTGAATCTTGTGTGAACGTTGAGTAAACTTTGAGGATGTAGGGAATCTTGGGTGAACGTTGATTAAATATTTGAGGATGTTGTGAACTTTGGGTAAACGTTGACTGAATCTTTGAGGATTATGTGAATCCTGGGTGATCGTTGAGTGAATCTTTGGGGATTTCCTGAATCCTGGGTGAACGTTGAGTGAATCTTTGGGGGTTTTGTGAATCTTGGGTGACCGTTGAGTGAATCTTGGAGGATGTCCTGAATCTTGGGTGAACGTTGAGTGAATCTTTGGGGATATTGTGAATCCTGGATGAATGTTGAGTGAATCTTTGGGGACCTTGTGAATTTTGGGTGATCGTTGAGTGAATCTTTGCAGATGTCCTGAATCCTGGGTGAACACTGAGTGAAACTTTGGGGATTATGTGAATCCTGGGTGAACGTTGAGTGAATCTTTGTGGATTTTGTGAATCTTGGGTGACCGTTGAGTGAATCTTGGAGGATGTCCTGAATCTTGGGTGAACGTTGAGTGAATCTTTGAGCATTCCATGAATTTTGGGTCAACCTTATGTGAATTTTTTTGTTGTTTGTAAATCTCGGATGAAAGTTGAGTGAATGTAGGGATAAAAGATTGATAAATCGACCCTTTGGTGTATCTGCGGTCGTTTTGGACGTAGTGTGGAAAGGTTGGAGCCGCTGTCATTCACTTGAATGGGCCGCCCCAATGAAGCTCCTGCGCACGGTAGGTGGTGCGCTTGCAGCGCGTTTGTCTTCGACTTTTAGTGGCGGCGTAAGCGCGATGCGCATTTGCAGCGCTTTCCCCAATAACATGCGGCAAAGCGCATGCTTTCGGTGTGTGAAACGCGCGCGGGGGGCTGGGCTAAACGCCGGATCGCACTGGGATTGCACAGGAAGGCATGCCGCATGCCCGTGCGATTACAGCAGGATCCCGCGCGGTGCGATTTTGCGGCTTATTCATTCGAATAATGGAACGCAGTAAAAGCAGCGGCTGCACTACTTTTTTTTTTTTTAAAGCTCGCTGCAGCAAATCACACTGTACTGCGGTGCCATGCGACGCGGTGCCCACTGTATTTGCAGTCTGTATTTGGTGAGCCATTAACAATGCACCGGCACCCGCGGCGGATCGCAAAGGCGGTGCATTTTCGGTAAGCGCGCATGGAATGCGACTTTCCTGCGTCGTCGTTCTGCTGCGACCCGGCCCTAAAGAAACAAAATTAAAAAAACGTTTTGCCTTTGATACTTTTGCATCTCTGCGCGCCCGGCGGGAAGAAGAGCTCAGGCGTTGACTTCTCACTGCGGCGTATTTTTCCCGCTTTGCGCACAGATGCCCAGAATCCCCCCCCCCCCTCAACCACTGACAATGATAATAAAGGGAAGGCCAGGAGGATGCGCTGGCAGACAAAAGGCACGGAGGCTTCCAGATCGTGGCAGCTGTCCTCGTCTGGCACCTTTCTCCGATCTCCCGGCTAACGCGGGTGGGGTGCCGCCACATGGCCCAAACTGACGAGGAGGCACAGAGCTGATGGGCAGATGGCAGCGGGCTGTGTGGGAATGCTTCCTACCAACGGAAACTCGCCCTCGCTCCTTCCTAATAGGACATCTGCTCCCTCCGTCACCGGCTCCCCCCCCTCCCCGATGGCGAGGGGGGACCCCGGCTATTTCCCTGCTGGCCCCGGGGTGGACGCGCGCCTTTCTCAGCCAATACGCGGCGCCGTGGTCGATTAGGGTCACTGCCATAAAATCCATTTTGAAACCCAATTCATTCCCATGTGGCCGGGTCACTTTAATGGGTCGCAGCTTAGAGAATTTCCTTTAAATAAAAAATATTTTTAAAAATCGTTCCAAATCTTTTTAATTCTGTTTTTTTTTTAAATCTTTTACAGTATTTTTATTTTTTTTCAAAAAATAGGACCCGCCAAAATTTTCGTGCGATTATGTTTACCTTCAAAGGAATGCTAAACGCACTAAAACGCAGGTGTCCTAAGAAAAAAAAAAAACAACCCCCCCCCCCACAAAAAAATACATAAAAGTTCAAATTATCGATGAAAAAAAATTGTGTCAAAAAAAAAAAAAAGCCCCTTAGCCTCATTCATTTTTTTTTTTTAGAAAAAGAATCTCCCTCACTCTGCATAATGGCTAAAAAAATAAAAAAAAATCTGTGGAGAAAGTAAAGGAAACAGTTTAAATTGACATTGCCCAATTAATGATGAAATACACAGAAAAAAATAATTGTGCCTAAAAAAACAAACAAAAGAACCCCCCCCCCCCCAAAAAAAAAACCCCTTCATAGCCCCATTCATTTTTTTTTTTTTTAGAACTCTGCATATAAAAAAAATGTACAGATGGTAAAGGAAATGGTTCAAATTGACAGTGCCCAATTATCGATGAAATACACAGAAAAAAGTTATTGTGCCTAAAAAAAAACAAATAAAAGACCACCCCCCAAAAAAAACCCTTCATAGCCCCATTTTTTTTTTTAGAAGATTCTCCCTCACTCTGCATAAAAAAAATGTACAGAAGTGAAAGGAAACGGTTTAAATTGGCAGTGCCCAATTATCGATGAAATACACGGAAAAAAAAAAATTGTGTCAAAAAAAAAAATAAAAAAAGCCCCTTCTTAGGCTCATTCATTTTTTTAGAAGAAGAATCTCCCTCACTCTGCATAATGCCTAAGAGAAAAAAAATCTGTGCAGAAAGTAAAGGAAATAGTTTAAATTGACAACAACATTGACCAAAAAAATCTTGGGCCTAAAAAACAAAACAAAAGAACCCCCCCCCCCCCAAAAAAAACCCCTTCGTAGCCCCATTATTTTTTTTTTTTTTAGAAGATTCTCCCTCACTCTGCATATACAAAAAAAATGTTCAGAAGGTAAAGGAAACGGTTCAAATTGACAGTGCCCAATTAATGATGAAATACACAGAAAAAAAAAATCTTGTGCCTAAAAAAAAAAACAAAAAAACAAAAAACAAAAAAAAAAAAGGAAGCCCCTTCCTAGCCCCATTCATTTTTTTTTTTTAGAAGATTCTCCCTCACTCTGCATAAAAAAATGTACAGAAGGTAAAGGAAACGGTTTAAATTGACAGTGCCCAATTATTGATGAAATACACAGAAAAAAAAAATTGTGTAAAAAAAAAAAAAAAAAAGCCCCTTCTTAGCACCATTCATTTTTTTAGAAGAAGAATCTCCCTCACTCTGCATAATGCCTAAAAAAATAAAACAAAAATAAAAAAAATCTGTGTAGAAAGTAAAGGAAACCGTTTAAGTTGACAGTGCCCAATTAATGATGAAATACACAGAAAAAAAATCTTGCGCCTAAAAAGAAACCCCCAAAAAAAAACAAAAAAAAAAAGAAGCCCCTTCCTAGCCCCCATTAATTTTTTTTAGAAGATTCTCCCTCACTCTGCATAAAAAAAATGTACAGAAGGTAAAGGAAACGGTTTAAATTGACGGTGCCCAATTATCGATGAAATACACAGAAAAAAAAATTGTGTCAAAAAAAAAAAAAAAGCCCCTTCTTAGCCTCATTAATTTTTTTTTTAGAAGAAGAATCTCCCTCACTCTGCATAATGCCTAAAAAAATAATAATAAAAAAATAAAAAAAATCTGTGCATAAAGTAAAGGAAACAGTTTAAAAAAAAAAAAGAAAAAAAAAAAAGAAGCCCCTTCCTAGCCCCATTCATTTTTTTTAGAAGATTCCCCCTCACTCTGCATAATGCCTAAAAAAAATAAATAAAAAAATAAAAAATTAAATAAAAAAAATCTGCGCAGAAAGTAAAGGAAACCGTTTAAAAAAAAAAGTTAAAGTTAAATGTTCCAAAATTTAGAAAAAATAAAAATAAATCTCTATTTGTGAGAACGAAATGATAAATAGTTTGGGTGCAGCGTCACGCGACCGCGCAATTGTCGTTCAAAGTGCGACGGCGCTGAAAGCTGAATATCGGCCTGGGCAGGAAGGCACGTCTTTTATTTTCCTCCTCCTTCTACAAAGTTACAATGTACAGTCTGATCACTGGGGGGAGGGGGAATCCTGACAATTGTAAGAAGAATCACGTTTTCCGACAATTAAGTAGCAGAAGTCATCACCCCCCTGAGCAGCGACAATATTCACCCCCCTCTTGTTTTCCACCCCCCCTCCAATGTAAGATGGCAAAAAATGCTAAACTGACTGGGATTATAATAATCGCACATTCCTCTACAAATCCGCCAGGAAGGCAAATTCTCGGAATGCGGGATTGGCGCGGTGATGTCACTTAACCCCCAATGTGCTGGCTGCGTTTCCTGTCCTAAATATAGAATGTTCCATGTAGTGGGGGGTGGATCAGCTAAAAGGACGGCCCAATCAGCTAAGATCTTCCTGTTGGCCTTCCATAGTTACATAGTTATCAGAGTGCCTCCTTACATCAGAGCCCCCATCAGAGCCCCCCCTTACATCAGAGCCCCCATCAGAGTTCCCACTTACATCAGAGCCCCCATCAGAGTTCCCCCTTACATCAGAGCCCCCATCAGAGTTCCCACTTACATCAGAGCCCCCATCAGAGTTCCCCCTTACAT
>BLSH010108046.1:1002868-1016429 GCA_018402905.1 Glandirana rugosa
GGTTCTACCCAAAGTGTATGATATAGGTCCAGTCCCTAACGTAATGACCACAGGATGTTGGTCTGTTCCTCTTCTGGTAAAATGTTACGAGGTTCTATCCAAAGTGTATGATAGAGGTCCGTTGCGACAAAAGAGTAGTGCAAGTAGTTTAGGTACTTGATTCTGCTGGTTTGAAGATTGTACATCCTGTCATTCTTTAACAGACTGTATACTTATTCCATGTAACTTGTAATGCCTTACAAGTCCTTTCAATAAAATCCTTTTTGTTGATTAAAAAAAAAAAAATATATATATATATATAGTGTAGTGCAAGCTGGAGGGGACTCTTTTCGTGCTGCCCCCCTGCAAAGTGCCTCCCTAGGCCTGGGCCTTGTTGGCCTAGGCCAAGATACAGCGTTGCCTGGAGATAGTATGTGAAACCTATCTTGGAGCATTGTAAAATGGTCTTCTCCTTGTCTGGTTGTAGGACACCAGTAATGCAATCCCTGACCTGGATATAGTATGTGAAACCCATCTTGGAGCATTACAAAGAGGTCTTCTCCTCGCCTGGTTATAAGACATCAGTAATGCAAATCCTGAGCTGGAGATAGTACGTGATACCTCTCTTGGAGCATTGTAAAGAGGTCCTCTCCTTGTCTGGTTAAAGACATAAGCAGGCCCAGGGCAAGGGGTGGGCAGGAGGGGAAGCTGCCCTGGGCGCAATGATTTGCTGTAGGGATGGGGACGCCCCCATTCTGTTACAAGGCTGACAGGAGTAGCGACAGCGGCATCACTACTCCTATCAGCCCAGTGCTAGGAGACGCAAAGAGAGGAGGAGAGAGCTGGGAGGCCACCCAGCGCCCAGAGCAAAGATGCCAAATGGCTTTTGAACACAGAAGCACTGCACTTGCAGGAAGGAGGTGGGCAGAGAGAACAGAGTCTGCATTGGCTCCCAGCTCTCTCTTCTTCTCCTTATTGCTCCTAGAGCTGGGCTGACAGGAATAGTGATGCCACTGTCACTACTCCTGGCAGCCTTGTAACAGAAGGAGGGCATCCTCATCCCTAGAGCAAATCATTGTGCCCAGGGCAGCCTCCTCTCCTGCCCACCCCTTGTCCCTGCCCTGGTCATGTCTTCAACCAGACAAGCAGAAGACCTCTTTGCAATTCTCAAAGAGAAGTTTTACATACTATCTCCAGGTCAAAGTTTGCATTACTTGTTCCCTATAACCAGACAAGGAGAAGACCTCTTTACAATGCTCCAAGAGAGATTTCACTCAACTATCTCCAGTTTAGGGGATTACATTACTCATGCCTTACAACCAGACAAGGAGAAGAACTATTTTACAATGCTTCAAGAAAGGTTTCACATACTACCTCCAGTTCAAAGTTTGCAGTACTCGAGCCCTACAACCAGACAAGGAGAAGACCTCATTACAATGCTCCAAAAGAGATTTCAGGTGCTATCTCTAGGTCACAGTTTGCATTACTCATGCCTTACAGCCAGACAAGAAGACCTATTTAAAATGCTCCACGAGAGATTTAACATACTATCTTCAATTCAAAGTTTGCATTACTCATACCATACAACCAGACAAGCAGAAGATCTCCTTCACATACTATCTTTAGGTCAGTGTTTGTGTTACTCGTGTCCTTAAACGGCAAGAAAAATACCTCTTTTACAGTGCTCCCATAGAAGTTTCACATACTATCTCCAGGTCAGGATTTGCATTACTGATGTCTTACAACCAGACAAGGAGAAGACCTCTTTACAATGCTCCAAGATAGGTTTCACATACTACCTCCAGGTCAAAGTTTGCATTACACATGTCTTACAACCAGACAAGGAGAAGACCTCTTTACAATGCTCCAAGAAAGGTTTCAGGTGATATCTCCAAGTAATGGTTTGCATTACTAATGTCTTACAACAAGACAATGAGGAGACCTCTTTACAATGCGCCAAGGGAGATTTTGGGTGCTATCTCCAAGTCATGGTTTGCATTACTCATGCCTTACAACCAAACAAGGAGAAGCCCTCTTTAAAATGCTCCAAGAAAGGTTTTGGGTGATATCTCCAAGTCATGGTTTGCATTACTCATGTCTTACAACCAGACAAGGAGAAGACCTCTTTACAATGCTCCAAGAGAGATTATGGGTGATATCTCCAAGTCATGCTTTGCATTACTCATGCCTTACAACCAGACAAGGACAAGACCTCTTTTCAATGCTCCAAGAAAGGTTTCGGGTGATATCTCCAAGTAATGGTTTGCATTACTAATGTCTTACAACAAAACAATGAGGAGACCTCTTTACAATGTTCCAAGGGAGATTTTGGGTGCTATCTCCAAGCCATGGTTTGCATTACTCATGCCTTACAACCAGACAAGGACAAGACCTCTTTACAATGCTCCAAGAAAGGTTTTGGGTGATATCTCCAAGTCATGGTTTGCATTACTCATGCCTTTGAACCCGACAAGGAGAAGACCTCTTTACAATGCTCCAAGAAAGGTTTTGAGTGATATCTCCAAGCCATGGTTTGCATTACTCATGCCTTACAACCAGACAAGAAGAAGACCTCTTTACAATGCTCCAAGAGAAATTTTACACACTATCTCCAGGTCAGGGATTGCATTGTGTCCTACAACCGGATAAGGAGAAGACCTCTTTACAATGCTCCAAGATAGGTTTCACATGCTATCTCCAAGTCATGGTTTGCATTACTCATGTCTTACAACCAGACAAGGAGAAGACCTCTTTACAATGCTCTAAGAGAGATTATGGGTGCTATCTCCAAGTCATGGTTTGCATTACTCATGCCTTACAACCGGACAAGGACAAGACCTCTACAATGCTCCAAGAAAGGTTTCAGGTGATATCTCCAAGTAATGGTTTGCATTACTCATGTCTTACAAGACAATGAGGAGACATCTTTACAATGTTCCAAGGGAGATTTTGGGTGCTATCTCCAAGTCATGGATTGCATTACTCATGCCTTTGAACCCGACAAGGAGAAGACATCTTTACAATGCTCCAAGAAAGGTTTTGGGTGATATCTCTAAGTCATGATTTGCATTACTCATGCCTTTGAACCCGACAAGGAGAAGACCTCTTTACAATGCTCCAAGAAAGGTTTTGGGTGATATCTCCAAGTCATGGTTTGCATTACTCATGCCTTTGAACCAGACAAGGAGAAGACCTCTTTACAATGCTCCAAGAAAGGTTTTGGGTGATATCTCCAAGTCATGGTTTGCATTACTCATGCCTTACAACCAGACAAGGAGAAGACCTCTTTACAATGCTCCAAGATAGGTTTCACATGCTATCTCCAAGTCATGGTTTGCATTACTCATGTCTTACAACCAGACAAGGAGAAGACCTCTTTACAATGCTCCAAGAGAGATTATGGGTGCTATCTCCAAGTCATGGTTTGCATTACTCATGCCTTACAACCAGACAAGGACAAGACCTCTTTACAATGCTCCAAGAAAGGTTTCGGGTGCTATCTCCAAGTCAAGCATTGCATTACTCATGCCTTACAACCAGACAAGAAGAAGACCTCTTTACAATGCTCCAAGAGAGATTTCAAATACTGTATAAAATGACGTACTATACACAGAAAAAAGTTAAAACAATAACACACTAACAATAAAAATGATTTGCATTAAGGAGATAGTCTTCATATGTATGTTCAAATGTGAAAATATTAAAAATACTTTTGTTTCCCTTTAAGCGAGACTTAATGCAGCTTCCTGGGCAGATGGACCTCTCTTCTTGCTGCCCAAATTTCGCACATTGTTATTTCTTCAATATAGGGCACCAAAACCCATAGATTTTTTATTTCCCCTCTAAGTGGATTTTGGGTTTTGTCGGCTGTTTCCCTTTAACTTGATCTCGGAGGTAATATGGAGAGCGGCGAGGCCTTGGAACCGACCTTGTGTCGCCATGCAGAATGGGTGGAATATTAATTCTGGCCTCCGGTGGGAATGGGCAATGCTGATGATCGATCCTCTATAGGGCTTGGCCGTGAACAGTCATGGTCTGGGGCCAATAAGCTCAGGGATTCTCTATGTGATGTAAGGATGGGGAGAGCCTGACATAGCAGTCCCAATCCTGGGGAGCTCAGTTCTCAGGCTCACCTCTCATTCAAAATTAAAAGTGAATTCCTGACCAAACCTTTTTTTTCCCCAATAAATTTTGAATTGTCACAATTTCCATACCCTTTAGTGCACTTCCTCCAGCCTTTTAGGCTTAAAGTAGCATTAAACCCTCATTGTTTTTTTAGATTTACACATTGAGCACAATAAAATAAACTACTTGATAAAAATCCTTACCCCAGCACGTGCAATTTATAGGTTCCACTGTTTCTGGTGCCTGCTCTCTCAGTACTGCTTCCCTGAACTTCCCGTCTCTACAGGAAAGAGTTAACAGTGGACAGTGCAGTCTGGAGCCGGTTTGTTAGTTTGGAGAAGGGGGAGGAGAAAGAGGGAGGAGCAGGGGAAAGAGGAGCAGGAAGGGTGGAGGAAAGTAGGGAGAAGCAGGGGAGTGCTATGCCATCCTAGGGCAGTGCCAGGACAAGGCCATCTAGAGCCCAGGGCAAACATGCCAAATGATGTATGACCATTATATGTCAGCAAACCCCCCCTCAAAAAAAAAAATTGAGCACTAATTTGCATGCTTACCCCCTCAGCATAAATTTCCCCTCCTAGCACAAATCCTCTGCCCCTCAAATTTCCCCTCCTAGCACAAATCCTCTGCCCCTCAAATTTCCCCATCCGAGCACAAATCCTCTTACCCCCACTTCATATCTCCCCCTCCCAGCACAAATTCCCCTACCTCACCCCCCATCTTAGCATAAATCCCACCCACAAAAACATTTCCCCTCTTAGCACAAATCCCCCCCCACCCAGCGGCACCCCTAATCCGTGCGTCTGGCCCCTTAATCCACATGCAGGGCGCATGGACTCCAATGGGTTTTTTTGTTTTAGAAGCATGTGATTAGAGCCAGAGGCACTAATAGGCTTCAAAAGGGGCGCAGAGCAGTGCACCCTAAGCCCACACCGTTGTGTGACAATAGTGAAATAATATTCAATATTGTCTTCCTGATTCTCCTCCTGGCAAATTAGGAAGTGGGTACCCGATTGGCCAAGAGAAGAAGCGATTCTATTGGCCACCGAGAAGGAGGAGACGCAGGGGAAGCCCCCATGAAGCACCAGGAGGAGGAGACACCACACGGAGGAAGCTCTGCCCACGACCTAGATGGGGTAAGTGGTTGACTGTGGGTGTTAGTGGCTGGTGACCGACCGACTGACCGTGGGGGACGGGGGTGCCTATGACCCAACCAACCGGCCGCCACTGACCCCACCATATTACCTTTTCTAGCAGTCACATACCAAATACCCCCTCTTAGCCCAACACCTCTTTCCCCCATCCCCCTCTCATCAAGAACCCCCCCCCCCGAATCCCTACTCCCCAAATTTCCTCTCCTAGGACAATTCTTACCCCCTGCCACCCCCAAATTCCCCCTTCCAACACAAATCTCCTTCCTCCCAATCTCATCATGGTGCCCCCGCACCTCTCATGATACCACAGGGCAGCCACCCCTCCTGCCCACCCTTTGTCCAAGCCCTGGCTGTGGGACTGTGCATTTCTATTGATGCACACAGTGTAGGGAGACACACCGCTAGTCCCTTCATGCAAGGGTGACTCCAAAGGATACTACAAGAGAAATGGACCACCCTCAAACAGAAACCTGGGGCAGCAGTCATGGCACCAGCTTAAATGGGAACATAGGCAAGGATCAAAGGACGGTCCAAGGTGTGAAGAATTGCCAGCTCATTATTTCAAGCAAAAAAAAAAATCCCTCAGACTGAGAATGGGAGGGGCCTCAATGCAAGCCAATCAGACTGAACGCCATTGCACAGTGCTGTCACTCTAATAGTGAACTCCTGTCCTTTCTTTGTCCAATCACGGCCTGGAAGTGTTGACCAAAATCTATCATTTAACTGCAAAATCTACTAGAGCGGTCCCTGACCTGGCTGTGCTGCCTGGCAGGGGTGCCTGGGGCACAAGACATGCTGAAAAGAATGCCAGATAAAACGGATCGCATATTTGTGTTCCAGCTATTTAGTGGGCTGTCTACATTTCGGTTTTAACTTCCCCAATGAAAACAGAACAGGCTGACTCTGTGCCCTTGAACTGAAGTCATTTCCAGCAAACCCCAACTTCTCCCCGCTGTGCCGACGCAGACCGGTGACCCGGGGACACCCTAAAATAAATCCTCTTCGGTGAGGTCATGGCCAGTTTAAAGACAGTATCACTTTCCCCCAGTGAATGCACAGAAGGGAGAGGACATTCTTCTACCAAAAGTACCTCAGCGGGACCCCCCCCCCCCCCCAGCAAATCAGGAGCTGCATGCAGAAAGGGTTAGGTTTCCTTTCTGGGGGAGAAAGAGAGGGAAAGAGGAAAAAAAGAGAGAGAGAGATCCAGGAGGACGGAGAAAACGGGAATGGGACAGAGAAAAAAATTAAAGAGGGAGGGGAAGGGATAGGAAAGGAAAGGAAAGAAAAGGAAAGAGAGAGAGGAAGGGTAGGTAGAGGAAGACCGGAAAGGAAGCGAAGGAAAAGCGGAGGAAGGGAGAAAGGAAAGAATTAGAAATAAGGAGGAAGGAAAGGATAGGAGAGGAAGGAAAGGATAGGAGAGGAAGGAAAGAGGCAGGTAGAGAAAGGGAAGGAAAGGAAAGGGAAGGAAAGGAAAGGAAAGGAAAGGAAAGGAAAGGAAAGGAAAGGAAAAGCAGAGGAATGGAGGAAGGAAAGAATTGGAAAAGAGGAGGAAGGAAAGGAGAGGAGAGGAGAGGAGAGGGGAAGGGGCAGGTAGAGAAAGGAAAGGAAGGAAGGAGAAGGGAAGGAAGAGAAGGAAAGGAAAATAAAGGAAAGGAAATAAAAGGAAAGGGAAGGAAAAGAAAAAAAAATGATAGCGAGAGGAGAAGGGATAGGTAGAGGAAAGAAGAACGGAAAGGAAAGGAAAGAATGTAAGAGAGAGGGGAAGGCGTAGATAGAGGAAGAATGAAAGGAGAGGAAAGGAAGCAAAGGAAAAGCGGAGGAAGGGAGAAAGGAAAAAAATGGAAAAGAGGAGGAAGGAAAGGAGAAGAGGGGAGGGAAAGGGACAGGTCGAGAAAGGAAAGGAAAGGAAGGGAAAGGAAAGTCTATGTGTGTCTATGTGTGTCTATGTCTCTATGTGTGTCTATGTGTCTATATGTGTCTGTGTGTCTATGTGTCTATGTATGTCTATGTGTGTCTATGTGTGTCTATGTCTCTATGTGTGTCTATGTGTGTCTATGTCTCTATGTGTGTCTATGTGTCTATGTGTCTATGTCTCTATGTGTGTCTATGTGTGTCTATGTCTCTATGTGTGTCTGTGTGTCTATGTGTCTATGTGTCTCTATGGGTGTCTATGTGTCTATGTCTCTATGTGTGTCTATGTGTCTATGTGTCTATGTCTCTATGTGTGTCTATGTGTGTCTATGTGTCTATGTGTCTATGTGTGTCTATGTGTGTCTATGTGTCTATGTCTCTATGTGTGTCTATGTGTCTATGTGTCTATGTGTCTATGTGTCTATGTGTCTATGTGTGTCTATGTGTGTCTATGTGTCTATGTGTGTCTATGTGTGTCTATGTGTCTATGTGTCTATGTGTGTCTATGTGTCTATGTGTGTCTATGTGTGTCTATGTGTCTATGTGTCTATGTGTCTATGTGTCTATGTGTGTCTATGTGTGTCTATGTCTCTATGTGTGTCTATGTGTGTCTATGTCTCTATGTGTGTCTATGTGTCTATGTGTGTCTATGGGTCTATGTGTGTCTATGTGTCTATGTGTGTCTATGGGTCTATGTGTGTCTATGTGTCTATGTGTCTATGTGTCTATGTGTGTCTATGTCTCTATGTGTGTCTATGTGTGTCTATGTGTGTCTCTGTGTGTCTCTGTGTGTCTATGTGTGTCTATGTGTCTATGTGTGTCTATGGGTGTCTATGTGTCTATGTGTGTCTATGTGTGTCTATGTGTCTATGTGTGTCTATGTGTCTATGTGTGTCTATGTGTCTATGTGTGTCTATGTGTGTCTCTGTGTGTCTCTGTGTGTCTATGTGTGTCTATGTGTCTATGTGTGTCTATGTGTGTCTCTGTGTGTCTCTGTGTGTCTATGTGTGTCTATGTGTCTATGTGTGTCTATGGGTGTCTATGTGTCTATGTGTGTCTATGGGTGTCTATGTGTGTCTATGGGTGTCTATGTGTCTATGTGTGTCTATGTGTCTATGTGTCTATGTGTCTATGTGTGTCTATGTGTGTCTATGTGTCTATGTCTCTATGTGTGTCTATGTGTGTCTATGTGTCTATGTGTCTATGTGCCTATGTGTCTATGTGTATCTATGTCTCTATGTGTGTCTATGTGTGTCTATGTCTCTATGTGTGTCTATGGGTGTCTATGTCTCTATGTGTGTCTATGTGTGTCTATGTGTCTATGTGTGTCTATGGGTCTATGTGTGTCTATGTCTCTATGTGTGTCTATGTGTGTCTATGTGTCTATGTGTCTATGTGTGTCTATGTGTGTCTATGTGTCTATGTGTCTATGTGTGTCTATATGTGTGTCTATGTGTCTATGTGTCTATGTGTGTCTATGTCTCTATGTGTGTCTATGTGTGTCTATGTGTGTCTCTGTGTGTCTATGTGTGTCTATGTGTCTATGTGTGTCTATGGGTGTCTATGTGTGTCTATGGGTGTCTATGTGTGTCTATGGGTGTCTATGTGTCTATGTGTGTCTATGTGTCTATGTGTCTATGTGTGTCTATGTGTGTCTATGTCTCTATGTGTGTCTATGTGTGTCTATGTGTCTATGTGTCTATGTGTCTATGTGTGTCTATGGGTCTATGTGTGTCTATGTCTCTATGTGTGTCTATGTGTGTCTATGTGTGTCTATGTCTCTATGTGTGTCTATGGGTGTCTATGTCTCTATGTGTGTCTATGTGTGTCTATGTCTCTATGTGTGTCTATGTGTCTATGTGTGTCTATGGGTCTATGTGTGTCTATGTCTCTATGTGTGTCTATGTGTGTCTATGTGTGTCTATGTGTGTCTATGTGTCTATGTGTCTATGTGTGTCTATATGTGTCTATGTGTGTCTATGTGTGTCTATGTGTGTCTCTGTGTGTCTCTGTGTGTCTCTGTGTGTCTATGTGTGTCTATGTGTCTATGTGTGTCTATGGGTGTCTATGTGTCTATGTGTGTCTATGGGTGTCTATGTGTGTCTATGGGTGTCTATGTGTCTATGTGTGTCTATGTGTCTATGTGTCTATGTGTGTCTATGTGTGTCTATGGGTGTCTATGTTTGTCTATGTGTGTCTATGTGTCTATGTGTGTCTATGGGTGTCTATGGGTGTCTATGGGTGTCTATGTGTCTATGTGTCTATGGGTGTCTATGTGTGTCTATGTGTGTCTATGTGTCTATGTGTGTCTATGGGTGTCTATGTGTCTATGTGTCTATGGGTGTCTATGTGTCTATGGGTGTCTATGTGTCTATGTGTGTCTATGTGTTTCTATGTGTCTATGTGTCTATGTGTCTATGTGTGTCTATGTGTCTATGGGTGTCTATGTGTGTCTCTGTGTGTCTATGTGTCTATGTGTCTATGTGTGTCTATGTGTGTCTATGTGTGTCTATGTGTGTCTATGTGTGTCTCTGTGTGTCTATGTGTCTATGTGTCTATGTGTGTCTATGTGTGTCTATGGGTGTCTATGTGTCTATGTGTGTCTATGTGTCTATGTGTGTCTATGTGTGTCTCTGTGTGTCTATGGGTGTCTATGTGTCTATGGGTGTCTATGTGTCTGTGTGTGTCTATGTGTCTATGTGTGTCTCTGTGTGTCTATGTGTCTATGTGTGTCTATGTGTGTCTATGTGTGTCTATGTGTCTATGTGTCTATGTGTGTCTATGTGTGTCTATGTGTGTCTATGTGTCTATGTGTGTCTATGTGTCTATGTGTGTCTATGTGTGTCTCTGTGTGTCTATGGGTGTCTATGTGTCTATGGGTGTCTATGTGTCTATGTGTGTCTATGTGTCTATGTGTGTCTATGTGTGTCTATGTGTGTCTATGTGTGTCTGTGTGTCTATGTGTCTATGTGTCTATGGGTGTCTATGTGTGTCTATGTGTGTCTATGTGTCTATGTGTGTCTATGTGTGTCTATGTGTGTCTCTGTGTGTCTATGTGTCTATGTGTGTCTATGGGTGTCTATGTGTGTCTATGTGTGTCTATGTGTCTATGTGTCTATGTGTGTCTATGGGTGTCTATGGGTGTCTATGGGTGTCTATGTGTCTATGTGTCTATGGGTGTCTATGTGTCTATGGGTGTCTATGTGTGTCTATGTGTGTCTATGTGTCTATGTGTCTATGTGTGTCTATGTGTGTCTATGGGTGTCTATGGGTGTCTATGGGTGTCTATGTGTCTATGTGTCTATGGGTGTCTATGTGTCTATGGGTGTCTATGTGTCTATGGGTGTCTATGTGTCTATGGGTGTCTATGTGTCTATGTGTGTCTATGTGTGTCTATGTGTCTATGTGTGTCTATGTGTCTATGTGTCTCTGTGTGTCTATGTGTCTATGTGTGTCTATGTGTGTCTATGTGTGTCTATGTGTGTCTCTGTGTGTCTATGTGTCTATGTGTCTATGTGTCTATGGGTGTCTATGTGTCTATGTGTGTCTATGTGTCTATGTGTGTCTATGTGTGTCTCTGTGTGTCTATGGGTGTCTATGTGTCTATGGGTGTCTATGTGTGTCTATGTGTATATGTGTGTCTATGTGTGTCTCCGTGTGTCTATGTGTCTATGTGTCTATGTGTGTCTATGTGTGTCTATGTGTGTCTATGTGTCTATGTGTGTCTATGTGTCTATGTGTGTCTCTGTGTGTCTATGGGTGTCTATGTGTCTATGGGTGTCTATGTGTCTATGTGTGTCTATGTGTCTATGTGTCTATGTGTGTCTATGTGTGTCTATGTGTGTCTGTGTGTCTATGTGTCTATGTGTGTCTATGGGTGTCTATGTGTCTATGTGTGTCTGTGTGTCTATGTGTCTATGTGTGTCTATGTGTGTCTGTGTGTCTATGTGTCTATGTGTGTCTATGTGTGTCTGTGTGTCTATGTGTCTATGTGTGTCTATGGGTGTCTATGTGTGTCTATGTGTGTCTATGTGTGTCTATGTGTCTATGTGTCTATGTGTGTCTATGTGTGTCTCTGTGTGTCTATGTGTGTCTATGTGTGTCTATGGGTGTCTATGTGTGTCTATGTGTCTATGTGTCTATGGGTGTCTATGGGTGTCTATGTGTCTATGGGTGTCTATGTGTCTATGGGTGTCTATGTGTGTCTATGTGTGTCTATGTGTCTATGTGTGTCTATGTGTGTCTATGTGTCTATGTGTGTCTATGTGTGTCTATGGGTGTCTATGGGTGTCTATGTGTCTATGTGTCTATGGGTGTCTATGTGTCTATGGGTGTCTATGTGTCTATGGGTGTCTATGTGTCTATGGGTCTATGGGTGTCTATGTGTCTATGGGTGTCTATGTGTCTATGTGTGTCTATGTGTGTCTATGTGTCTATGTGTGTCTATATGTCTCTGTGTGTCTATGTGTCTATGTGTCTATGTGTGTCTATGTGTGTCTATGTGTGTCTATGTGTGTCTATGTGTCTATGTGTGTCTATGTGTGTCTCTGTGTGTCTATGTGTCTATGTGTCTCTATGGGTGTCTATGTGTCTATGTGTGTCTATGTGTGTCTATGTGTCTATGTGTGTCTATGGGTGTCTATGTGTGTCTATGTGTCTATGTGTCTATGTGTCTATGTGTGTCTATGTGTGTCTATGTGTGTCTATGTGTGTCTATGTGTGTCTCTGTGTGTCTATGTGTCTATGTGTGTCTATGTGTGTCTATGTGTGTCTCTGTGTGTCTATGTGTCTATGTGTGTCTATGTGTGTCTATGTGTGTCTCTATGTGTCTATGTGTCTATGTGTCTATGTGTGTCTATGTGTCTATGTGTGTCTATGTGTCTATGTGTCTATGTGTCTATGTGTCTATGTGTGTCTATGTGTCTATGTGTGTCTATGTGTGTCTATGTGTGTCTCTGTGTGTCTATGTGTCTATGTGTCTATGTGTCTATGTGTGTCTATGTGTCTATGTGTGTCTATGTGTCTATGTGTCTATGTGTGTCTATGTGTGTCTATGTGTGTCTATGTGTCTATGTGTGTCTATGTGTCTATGTGTCTATGTGTGTCTATGTGTGTCTATGTGTGTCTATGTGTCTATGTGTGTCTATGTGTGTCTATGTGTGTCTATGTGTGTCTCTGTGTGTCTATGTGTCTATGTGTCTATGTGTGTCTATGTGTCTATGTGTGTCTATGTGTGTCTATGTGTCTATGTGTCTATGTGTCTATGTGTGTCTATGTGTATATGTGTGTCTATGTGTGTCTCTGTGTGTCTATGTGTCTATGTGTCTATGTGTGTCTATGTGTGTCTATGTGTGTCTATGTGTCTATGTGTGTCTATGTGTGTCTATGTGTGTCTATGTGTCTATGTGTGTCTATGTGTCTATGTGTGTCTCTGTGTGTCTATGGGTGTCTATGTGTCTATGGGTGTCTATGTGTCTATGTGTGTCTATGTGTCTATGTGTGTCTATGTGTCTATGTGTCTATGTGTCTATGTGTCTATGTGTGTCTGTGTGTCTATGTGTCTATGTGTGTCTATGTGTGTCTGTGTGTCTATGTGTCTATGTGTGTCTATGGGTGTCTATGTGTGTCTATGTGTGTCTATGTGTCTATGTGTCTATGTGTGTCTATGTGTGTCTATGTGTGTCTATGTGTGTCTCTGTGTGTCTATGTGTCTGTGTGTCTATGGGTGTCTATGTGTCTATGTGTGTCTGTGTGTCTATGTGTCTATGTGTGTCTATGTGTGTCTGTGTGTCTATGTGTCTATGTGTGTCTATGGGTGTCTATGTGTGTCTATGTGTGTCTATGTGTGTCTATGTGTCTATGTGTCTAGGTGTGTCTATGTGTGTCTATGTGTGTCTATGTGTGTCTGTGTGTCTATGTGTCTATGTGTGTCTATGGGTGTCTATGTGTCTATGTGTGTCTGTGTGTCTATGTGTCTATGTGTGTCTATGTGTGTCTGTGTGTCTATGTGTCTATGTGTGTCTATGTGTGTCTGTGTGTCTATGTGTCTATGTGTGTCTATGTGTGTCTATGTGTGTCTATGTGTCTATGTGTGTCTATGTGTGTCTCTGTGTGTCTATGTGTGTCTATGTGTGTCTATGGGTGTCTATGTGTGTCTATGTGTCTATGTGTCTATGGGTGTCTATGGGTCTATGGGTGTCTATGTGTCTATGGGTGTCTATGGGTGTCTATGGGTGTCTATGGGTGTCTATGGGTGTCTATGTGTCTATGGGTGTCTATGTGTCTATGTGTCTATGGGTGTCTATGTGTCTATGGGTGTCTATGTGTCTATGGGTGTCTATGTGTCTATGGGTGTCTATGTGTGTCTATGTGTGTCTATGTGTCTATGTGTGTCT
>BLSH010108046.1:1016439-1030206 GCA_018402905.1 Glandirana rugosa
TGTGTATCTGTGTGTATCTGTGTGTATCTGTGTGTATCTGTGTGTTATGTGTGTCTATGTGTGTCTATGTGTGTCTCTGTGTGTCTATGTGTCTATGTGTCTCTATGGGTGTCTATGTGTCTATGTGTGTCTATGTGTGTCTATGTGTCTATGTGTCTATGTGTCTATGTGTGTCTATATGTCTCTGTGTGTCTATGTGTCTATGTGTGTCTATGTGTGTCTATGTGTGTATATGTGTGTCTATGTGTGTCTATGTGTGTCTCTGTGTGTCTATGTGTCTATGTGTCTCTATGGGTGTCTATGTGTCTATGTGTGTCTATGTGTGTCTATGTGTCTATGTGTGTCTATGTGTGTCTATGTGTCTATGTGTCTATGTGTCTATGTGTGTCTATGTGTGTCTATGTGTCTATGTGTGTCTATGTGTGTCTATGGGTGTCTATGTGTCTATGGGTGTCTATGTGTCTATGTGTGTCTCTGTGTGTCTATGGGTGTCTATGTGTCTATGGGTGTCTATGTGTCTATGTGTGTCTATGTGTCTATGGGTGTCTATGTGTCTATGTGTCTATGTGTCTATGTGTGTCTATGTCTCTATGTGTCTATGTGTGTCTATGTGTCTCTATGTGTCTATGTGTGTCTATGTGTGTCTATGTGTGTCTATGTGTCTATGTGTGTCTATGTGTGTCTATGTGTGTCTATGTGTCTATGTGTGTCTATGTGTGTCTATGTGTGTCTGTGTGTCTATGTGTCTATGGGTGTCTATGGGTGTCTATGTGTGTCTATGTGTGTCTATGTGTCTATGTGTGTCTATGGGTGTCTATGTGTCTATGTGTGTCTATGTGTGTCTATGTGTGTCTATGTGTCTATGTGTGTCTATGGGTGTCTATGTGTCTATGTGTGTCTATGGGTGTCTATGTGTCTATGTGTGTCTATGTGTCTATGTGTGTCTATGTGTCTATGTGTGTCTATGGGTGTCTATGTGTCTATGTGTGTCTGTGTGTCTATGTGTCTATGTGTGTCTATGTGTGTCTGTGTGTCTATGTGTCTATGTGTGTCTATGGGTGTCTATGTGTGTCTATGTGTGTCTATGTGTGTCTATGTGTCTATGTGTGTCTATGTGTGTCTCTGTGTGTCTATGTGTGTCTATGTGTGTCTATGGGTGTCTATGTGTGTCTATGTGTCTATGGGTTTCTATGGGTCTATGGGTGTCTATGTGTCTATGGGTGTCTATGTGTGTCTATGTGTGTCTATGTGTGTCTATGTGTGTCTATGTGTGTCTATGGGTGTCTATGGGTGTCTATGGGTGTCTATGGGTGTCTATGTGTCTATGTGTCTATGGGTGTCTATGTGTCTATGTGTCTATGGGTGTCTATGTGTCTATGGGTGTCTATGTGTGTCTATGTGTGTCTATGTGTCTATGTGTCTATGTGTGTCTATGTGTGTCTATGTGTGTCTATGTGTGTCTCTGTGTGTCTATGTGTCTATGTGTCTCTGTGTGTCTATGTGTCTATGTGTGTCTATGTGTGTCTATGTGTGTATATGTGTGTCTATGTGTGTCTATGTGTGTCTCTGTGTGTCTATGTGTCTATGTGTCTCTATGGGTGTCTATGTGTCTATGTGTGTCTATGTGTGTCTATGTGTCTATGTGTGTCTATGTGTGTCTATGTGTGTCTATGTGTGTCTATGTGTCTATGTGTCTATGTGTGTCTATATGTCTCTGTGTGTCTATGTGTCTATGTGTGTCTATGTGTCTCTATGTGTCTATGTGTCTCTATGTGTCTCTGTGTGTCTATGTGTGTCTATGTGTCTATGTGTGTCTATGTGTGTCTATGTGTCTATGTGTGTCTATGTGTCTATGTGTGTCTATGTGTGTCTATGTCTCTATGTGTCTATGTGTGTCTATGTGTGTCTATGTGTCTATGTGTCTATGTGTGTCTATGTGTGTCTATGTGTGTCTATGGGTGTCTATGGGTGTCTATGTGTCTATGTGTGTCTATGTGTCTATGTGTCTATGTGTGTCTATGTGTCTATGTGTGTCTATGTGTGTCTATGTGTGTCTATGTGTCTCTATGTGTCTATGTGTCTATGGGTGTCTATGGGTGTCTATGTGTCTATGTGTCTATGTGTGTCTATGTGTGTCTATGTGTGTCTATGTGTCTATGTGTCTATGTGTGTCTATGTGTCTATGTGTCTATGTGTGTCTATGTGTGTCTATGTGTCTATGTGTCTATGTGTGTCTATGTGTGTCTATGTGTGTCTATGTGTCTATGTGTCTATGTGTGTCTATGTGTGTCTATGTGTCTATGTGTGTCTATGTGTGTCTATGTGTCTCTATGTGTCTATGTGTGTCTATGTGTCTATGTGTGTCTATGTGTGTCTATGTGTGTCTATGTGTCTATGTGTGTCTATGTGTGTCTATGTGTCTCTATGTGTCTATGTGTGTCTATGTGTCTATGTGTGTCTATGTGTGTCTATGTGTCTATGTGTGTCTATGTGTCTATGTGTGTCTATGTGTGTCTATGTGTCTCTATGTGTCTATGTGTGTCTATGTGTGTCTATGGGTGTCTATGGGTGTCTGTGTGTCTATGTGTGTCTATGTGTGTCTATGTGTGTCTATGTGTGTCTATGTGTGTCTGTGTGTCTATGTGTGTCTATGTGTGTCTATGTGTGTCTATGTCTCTATGTGTCTATGGGTGTCTGTGTGTCTCTGTGTCTATGTGTGTCTATGTGTCTATGTGTGTCTATGTGTGTCTATGTGTGTCTATGTGTGTCTATGTGTGTCTATGTGTGTCTATGTGTGTCTATGGGTGTCTGTGTGTCTATGTGTGTCTATGTGTGTCTATGGGTGTCTATGTGCGTCTATGTGTGGTGGGGGCAGTGAGAGAGCTGGGGGGGGGGTGAATGTGTTTGCCATGCGTTGTTCAGGCGCAGAACAGAAGATCTCGGGAACAGCAGGATACAATTAATGATGACCAGGAGATGATTGCTGCAAGATGGTGCAATCCCTTCCCTTCCCTTCAATATTCTGGCCGCTCTCCAACGCTGGGGAAAAAGAAATAATAATAAAAGGCGGAATAATACAATAAAACCGACTTTGATGTTGGAAGCAATGAGTTGGGAAGCCGGCTCATGAAATATTAGCAGGGAAACCAAATGACTGCAATACCCCCCCCCCCCGGCTAATCAGAAACAAATTGCTGCATCCCAGGCAGGGTCTCCTAATACAAGGAGGATGCGCGCAATTCTATCAGCTGCTAAAATGAGGCCCTTCAGACGCAGCGCGCCCTTTTATAAGGCGCTCTAGGGGGGGCTCTGCGTCGTCCGCTCAGCTTTTTTTTTTTTTAATAATTGCGATGTAAAACGGGTTTTGCAGAACCGACGTGATGTCATTATTTGGATGCGTAAAACGTTCCTCTGATTTCATCGATCATCGCGTTTCAGCCGAATGCGGCACGCCAGGGAACGGAAGGAGAGGAGGATTATGATTTTTTTTCCTTTTCTGTTTCTAATCACGGCGCGCGTTTCATTCTACGCAAATAAAAAAAAAGTTTGTATTTTCAGATCCCTTTAAAGCTTAAAAAACACCATTTTTTTTTTTTTTAGATTTGAAGAATCAGAAGCTTCCATTGGGAAGTTTTTACCGTAGGACGGGATTGGCCGCAGCGTGGGAGCAGCGCGATTAAATCTGCGTCTTCGCGCGCAATTCTCGTTGGCAATTTGCACGCACGTAGGACAGCTATGTGCGTCTGTCACCTGAAAGGAAGCTCGTCCTCCTTTCTTAAAAAACTCGCTGCGATCGCCGTGCAATCGCTTTGTGCGATTAATGCGGCAGAGTCGCATAGCGTTTGGGGTGCCGTTGTTTTTTTTTTGCGCGTTCTGCTGCCATTCTTAAATCACGGGCAGGATTGCGATGAGGCTACCCGCGAACCCAAATCATGAGATGATAACCACTTCAGCCCTGGAAGGATTTACCCCCCACTCCTTCCTGACCAGGCCATTTTTTGCGATACGGCACTGCGTCGGTTTAACTGACAATTGCGCGGTCTTGCAACGTTGTACCCCAACAAAATAGACGTCTTTTTTTTGCCCGCAAATAGAGCTTTCTTTTGGTGGTATTTGATCACCTCTGCGACTTTTATTTTTTGCGCTATAAACAAACAAAGAGCGACAATTTTGATATAAAACATTTTTTTACTTTCTGCAATAAAACATTTCCAAAAAAAAGTAAAAAGAAAACATTTTTTTTCATCAGTTTAGGCCACATCTTTTTGGTAAAAAAAAATCAAAATTATTATTTTACTAGTAATGGCGGCAATCAGCGATTTTTAGCGATACTGCGACATTGCGGCGGACAGATCAGACACCTAACTGACATTTTTGACACTTTTTTGGGAACCAGTGACAATATTACAGTAATCAGTGCTAAAAATGTGTACTGTCACTGTACTAATGACACTGGCGGGGAAGGGGTTAACATCAGGGGCGATCAAAGGGTTAAACGTGTTCCCTGGGAGGTGTTTTCTAACTGTATGGGGGATGGGCTGCCTGGGTAAACACACAGATCTGTTTTCCCGCATAGCAGAAAGACAGGATCTGTGTGACCTCCCCTGTCAGAACGGGGGTCTGCCTTGTTTACACAGGCAGATCCCCGTTCTGTCACTGCAGGGAACGATCGCGGGTGGCCGGTGGACATCGAGCCCAGGGGAGGGCTGGCAGCTTTAGGCCTGGGGGGCAAGTCCAGTAAAGTGGCTCATTGAGCCACCGAATAAGCTCACCATTCATGCCCACCTGGTTTTAGAACAGATATTGATGTTATGAAGCAAGACAAATATGATACAATGCATCAATGCAGCCTCATCAGTGCCCATCAATGCAGCCTCATCAGTGCCCATCAATGCAGCCTCATCAGTGCCCATCAGTTCAGCATCATCAGTGCCCATCAGTGCAGCCTCATCAGTGCCCATCAATGCAGCCTCATCAGTGCCCATCAATGCAGCCTCATCAGTGCCCATCAGTTCAGCATCATCAGTGCCCATCAATGCAGCCTCATCAGTGCCCATCAATGCAGCCTCACCAGTGCCCATCCAATGCAGCCTCACCAGTGCCCATCCAATTCAGCCTCACTAGTGCCCATCCAATGCAGCCTGCAATGCAGAGAGAGGAGAGCCACCGGATTACAAAGAGCGGGGATCTCCCGCTTACCTGGCACAGTCGCTGTCATGCAAAGTCCTGGACCGGCTCCTATAATAGACATCATCCATGGTAGGGACGGCTCTGGGCGCCCGCCTCTGCTTGCAGTTAGTTGGCAGCCGCGCTCTTGGCCCCTACTTCCTCCACAATAAGAAAATATTGTCCACGGTCAACGGCCGCTGGCCATTTTGAATGTAGGTTGGGGTGGCCTGGGGGGCAATTGCCACCCTGAGCCCTGGCCCAGCCCTCCCCTGGTTGAGCCCACCCCACCCGCTGATTGGCTCCCCTGCTGGGCAATGGGAGCTCGCACGCACCCACACAAGCGGGTTTGCCGCGCTGCCGTACAACTACGGCGATTTGCGGGAAGCAGCCACCTTGCCGCAGTGTAATGGCGGCGGCTTGGGCTGAAGTGGTTAAGGAAGGCTTCTTCACAGTAAGAGCTGTGAAAATATGGAACAGACTCCCTTAAGAACTGACTCCGTTCTGCTCAGTAGATTGTTTTATAAAAGGGCCTAAATGCACAAAAAATACCTGGAAATTAATATTTAGAGGTAATAAGGGCAGGGGTAGTCCAGGGAATATCTGATTGCCTTATGAGGGATCAGGAAGGGATCCCCCCATGGATCATGCTTTATTGGGTTTCTTTTTTTACCTTCATCTGGATCAACTGTGGGCATAGGACAGTATGGAGGATTTCTATATGTGTTTTTTTTTATTGGTTGAACTAGATGGACTAGTATATTTTTTCAACCTGACTAACTATGTAAAACCACATCTAAAACATGGAAAAACGGCACTGCCCCCAAACCGCAGCGCACCGGTGTGAACCCATTCTTACTTCCTGTCCTGGTGGCACCCATAATGCCATGGTGACACAAAAAGTGTCCCTGAGTGGGGGGGCGAGAACAGAATATGGGAGGGAAAAAAGACACAAGTCTATAACTAAACCAATAGGAGCAAAAATAAATAAACAGAACAAATAAATAGAAAACATTCATGTACAGCGCCTTGAAAAAGTATTCATACCCCTTGAAATTCCCCACATGTTGTCATGTGACAACCAAAGACGTAAATGTATTTTATTGGGATTTTATGTGATGGACCGACACAAAGTGGCTCATAATTGTGAAGTGGAAGGAAAATTATAAATAATACAAATAAATCTGTGAAAAGTGTGGGGGGCATTTGTATGGCGCCCCCTTCTCTCTGATACCTCTAACTAACATCTAGAGGAACCAATTGCCTTCAGAAGTCACCTAATTAGTAAATAGAGTCCACCTGTGTGTCATTTAATCTCAGTATAAATACAGCTGTTCTGTGAAGCCCTCAGAGGTTTGTTAGAGAACCTTAGTGAACAAACAGCATCATGAAGGCCAAGGAACGCACCAGACAGGTCAGAGATAAAGCTGTGGGGAAGTATAAAGCAGGGTTAGGTTATAAAAAAATATCCCAGGCTTTGAAGATCTCACGGAGCTCTGCTCAATCCATCATCGGAAAATGGAAAGAGTATGGCACAACGGCAAACCTACCAAGACATGGCCGTCCACCTAAACTGACCGGCCGGGCAAGGAGAGCATTCATCAGAGAAGCAGCCATGGTAACTCTGGAGGAGCTGCAGAGATCCACAGCTCAGGTGCTGCAATGGATACAATAGCTTGCTATGGGGCACTCAGCTGCCCCATGCCATTGGATGAGAGCGCTGATCAGGAGTCGGTCAGCTGCTGGTTTTCCAGCATGCATGTCCAACAGAAGCTGGCCAAACATACGCAACACTAACCAGGGGCGTATTATGAAATTAGTGGGCCCGTGTGCAAGCCCACACTGCACCGATCATCCCCGGCTGTCAACCAGGGAGAGATCATCCATGGGTGCAGTGTGGGTGAGAGCACAGTGGGCCCCCCACCCCTCAGGGCCCGTGTTCAGTGAACACCCTGCACCCATGGATGATACACCACCGACACTAACTATACCTGTTTTATTACCATTGCCATATGCAGTGCATCTGGAAAGTATTCACAGAACTTCACTTTTTCCACATTTTGTTATGTTACAGTAGGGTTGCCACCTCATCCCTTTAAACCCGAACACATATGAATTACACAGGATCTGTTACTGATTAAGTTGGTAATTAAACTCGGTGCCTCATCTGCATTAAATTAGCCTCAGAACATGCAATTCATATGTTTTCAGGGTTTAAAGGGATGAGGTGGCAACCCTATGTTACAGCCTTATTCCAAAATGGATTCAATTTATTATTTTCCTCAAAATTCTACATACAATCCCCCATAATAACAACGTGAAAGAAGTTTGTTTGAAATCTTTGCAAATTTATTAAATATAAAAAACATAAATAATCCCATGTACATAAGTATCACAGACTCCTCCCATGTACATAAGTATCACAGGCTCCTCCCATGTACATAAGTATCACAGACTCCTCCCATGTACATAAGTATCACAGGCTCCTCCCATGTATAGAAGTATCACAGCCTTTGCCATGACGCTCAGAATTGAGCTCAGGGGCCTCCTGTTTCCATTGATCATCCTTGAGAAGTTTCTACAACTTGATTGGATGCCACCTGTTGTAAATTCAGGTGATTGGACATGATTTGGAAAGGCACACACCTGTCTATAGAAGGTACCTCAGCTAACAGTGCATGTCAGAGCACAAACCAAGCTATGAAGTCCAAGGAATGGTCTGTAGACCTCAGAGACCGGATTGTATGGAGGCACAGATCTGGGGAAGGGGACAGCAATATGTCTGCAGCATTGAAGGTCCCAATGAGCCCAGTGACCTCCATCATCTGTAAATGGAAGAAGTTTGGAAACACCAGGACTCTTCCTAGAGCCGGCCGCCCAGCCAAACTGAGTGATTGGGTGAGAAGGGCCTTAGTCAGGGAGGTGACCAAGAACCTGATGGCCACTCTGACAGAGCTTCAGCGTTTCTCTGTGGAGAGAGGAGAACCTTCCAGAAGAACAACCATCTCTGCAGCACTCCACCAATCAGGCCTGTATGGTAGAGGACAGACAGAAGCTGCTCCTTAGTGAAAGGCACATGGCAGCCCCCTGGAGTTTGCCAAAAGGCACCTGAAGGACTCTCAGACCATGAAAAACATTTTCTGGTCTGATGGAACAATAATTGAACTTTTTGGCCTGAATGGCAAGCGTCATGTCTGGAGGAAACCAGGCACTGCCCATCACCTAACCAATACCATCCCTACAGTGAAGCATGATGGTGGAAGCATAGTGCTGTGGGGATGTTTTTCAGCAGCAGGAACTGGGAGACTAGTCAGGATCGAGGGAAAGATGAATGCAGCAATGTACAGAGACAACCTTGATGAAAACCTGCTCCAGACTGGGGTGAAGGTTCATCTTCCGACAGAACAACGACCCTAAGCACACAGCCAAGATAACAAAGGAGCGGCTATGGGACAACTCTGTGAATGTCCTTGAGTGGCCCAGCCAGAGCCCAGACTTGAACCCAAATGAACATCTCTGGAGGGATCTGAAAATGGCTGAGCACCGACGCTCCCCATCCAACCTGATGGAGCTTGAGAGGTCCTGCAAAGAAGAATGGGAGAGACTGCCCAAAAATAGGAGTGCCAAGCTTGTAGAATCATAACTCAAAGACTGGAGGCTGTAATTGGTGCCAAAGGTGCTTCACCAAACTATTGAGCAAAGGCTGTGATACTTATGTACATGGGAGGAGTCTGTGATACTTATGTACATGGGAGGAGTCTGTGATCCTTATGTACATGGGAGGAGTCTGTGATACTTCTGTACATGGGAGGAGTCTGTGATACTTATGTACATGGGAGGAGTCTGTGATACTTCTGTACATGGGAGGAGTCTGTGATATTTAGGTACATGGGAGGAGTCTGTGATACTTATGTACATGGGAGGAGTCTGTGATCCTTATGTACATGGGAGGAGTCTGTGATCCTTATGTACATGGGAGGAGTCTGTGATATTTATGTACATGGGAGGAGTCTGTGATATTTATGTACATGGGAGGAGTCTGTGGTCCTTATGTACATGGGAGGAGTCTGTGATACTTATGTACATGGGAGGAGTCTGTGATATTTATGTACATGGGAGGAGTCTGTGATACTTATGTACATGGGAGGAGTCTGTGGTCCTTATGTACATGGGAGGAGTCTGTGTTATTTATGTACATGGGAGGAGTCTGTGATATTTATGTACATGGGAGGAGTCTGTGATACTTATGTACATGGGAGGAGTCTGTGATATTTATGTACATGGGAGGAGTCTGTGATATTTATGTACATGGGAGGAGTCTGTGATCCTTATGTACGTGGGAGGAGTCTGTGATATTTATGTACATGGGAGGAGTCTGTGATATTTATGTACATGGGAGGAGTCTGTGATCCTTATGTACATGGGAGTTTTTTTAATTTTTAATAAATTTGCAAAGATTTCAAACAAACTTCTTTCACGTTGTCATTATGGGGGATTGTTTGTAGAATTTTGAGGAAAATAATTAATTTTATCCGTTTTGGAATAATTCTGTAAAGCTTGTGCTAAAAAAATTGTATGTAAAAAAAAAGTATCATGGACAGAATTGAATTGTTTCTGCAACATTGTATCACAACACACAACACACAGATTACATTGATACTTTTTCTTCCCTCTATTTTTCCTCGCTGTGCAGTTTGGGAATCAGAGGGCATCGGAGATACGGGAGCCCGGTGTCGTTCCCGACCTCCAGATTTCAAATAAATCTCAATTATCCCATTACCAGCTCCCGAGGGAGCGCTGCTTTGTATTACGACTGTAATTGAAAGATGTTTCCTAATGCTGAACATGATTGCCAGGAGAAGCTCGGGCCGCACTGATTTAACCCATCTGCCACCAGCGCAGCCCCGCGGTGCGCGCCGTCATGTGACGGGCTGACATGTGGAGTAGGCGGATAATAACCATGCAGCCCACCCAGCTATTCTGAACCCCTGGTCGCTTCTCGTCTTTTAAAAGTAGACCCCCAATTTTCAGCTTTCAGCGCTGTCGCGCTTTGAATGACATTTGCGCGGTGATGCAACGCTGTACCCATTTATGCCATTTTTTTCACACAAATAGAGCTTTCATTTTGTGGTATTTAATCACCACTGAGGGTTTTTTTATCCTTTGCTAAATAAATTAAAAAAGAGTGAACATTTTGAAAAAAAAAAATGTCTTTATTTCTGTTATAAAATTTTTAAATTTTTTTATTATATTTTTTTCTTATGTTTATGATTTTTTTTTACACTTTGTGACCAGATCAATATAATGTTACCAACCATAGTAATATTGTACTACTCTGGGGAAGTGATCCGGATTTTTTTTTTTACACACTGTGACCAGATCAGTATTATGATAAATAAATATATTTATAAATATATAAATTAATGCAATTAAAAAATAATAAATAAAAGCTTATCGTGAAGTACAACATCAACATATAGCAGGTGTGGCAGTGATCAGGGACACTGACTGGTGACAGTACGAAAAACAAAAAATTATATATGTTTGTTCATTTTTTAATTTTTTTATTATATTTTTTTTCTTATGTTTATGATTTTTTTTTACACACTGTGACCAGATCATTATAATGTTACCAACCATAGTAATATTGTACTACTCTGGGGAAGTGATCCGGATTTTTTTTTTTTTTACACACTGTGACCAGATCAGTATTATGATAAATAAATATATTTATAAATATATAAATAAATGCAATTAAAAAATAATAAATACAAGCTTATCATGAAGTACAACATCAACATATAGCAGGTGTGGCAGTGATCAGGGACACTGACTGGTGACAGTACAAAAAAACAAAAATGATATATGTTTGTTCATTTTTTATTTTTTTTATTATATTTTTTTTCTTATGTTTATGATTTTTTTTTTACACACTGTGACCAGATCATTATAATGTTACCAACCATAGTAATATTGTACTACTCTGGGGAAGTGATCCGGATTTTTTTTTTTACACACTGTGACCAGATCAGTATTATGATAAATAAATATATTTATAAATATATAAATTAATGCAATTAAAAAATAATAAATAAAAGCTTATCGTGAAGTACAACATCAACATATAGCAGGTGTGGCAGTGATCAGGGACACTGACTGGTGACAGTACGAAAAACAAAAAATGATATATGTTTGTTCATTTTTTAATTTTTTTATTATATTTTTTTTCTTATGTTTATGATTTTTTTTTACACACTGTGACCAGATCAATATAATGTTACCGACCATAGTAATATTGTACTACTCTGGGGAAGTGATCCAGTTTTTTTTTTTTTTTTACACACTGTGACCAGATCAGTATTATGATAAATAAATATATTTATAAATCTATAAATTAATGCAATTAAAAAATAATAAATACAAGCTTATCATGAAGTACAACATCAACATATAGCAGGTGTGGCAGTGATCAGGGACACTGACTGGTGACAGTACAAAAAAACAAAAAATGATATATGTTTGTTCATTTTTTAATTTTTTTATTATATTTTTTTTCTTATGTTTATGATTTTTTTTTTTACACACTGTGACCAGATCAATATAATGTTACCAACCATAGTAATATTGTACTACTCTGGGGAAGTGATCCGGATTTTTTTTTTTTTTACACACTGTGACCAGATCAGTATTATGATAAATAAATATATTTATAAATCTATAAATTAATGCAATTAAAAAATAATAAATACAAGCTTATCATGAAGTACAACATCAACATATAGCAGGTGTGGCAGTGATCAGGGACACTGACTGGTGACAGTACGAAAAACAAAACATGATATATGTTTATTCATTTTTTTTATTTTTTTATTATATTTTTTTTCTTATGTTTATGATTTTTTCTTACATTTTGTGACCAGATCATTATAATGTTACCAACCATAGTAATATTGTACTACTCTGGGGAAGTGATCCGGATTTTTTTTTTTTTTACACACTGTGACCAGATCAGTATTATGATAAATAAATATATTAATACATATATAAATTAATGCAATTAAAAAATAATAAATAAAAGGTTATCATTGTAAGCACCCCTGTAAATGGTTTGTCTCAACTCTTTAACTGATCCATCTGCAGGAGAGCTTGTTCTGTTAGAAAACAACAGCCTCACCGGCAGGATCACCAGATGAAAATAAAGGAAAGAAAGCCTAAAAATGAGAACTAATGCAGCCATCACATATAAGGATTGGTAAGCTGCAATATAATGAACAGGGGCAACCCCCATCCATGCATCCATCCCCCTAATTTACATGCGGGACGCGGGCGCATGGATTTCAATGTTTTTTTTTTCTTAAGAAGCGCATAATTAGAACCGGAGGCTCTAATTGGCTTAAAAAAAAGGGTGGGCTCAAGTCCACCCATTTGTGTGACAATAGCAAATTAACATTCGCCATTGTCTTCCTGGTCCTCCTCCCCTCCAATCAGGAAGAAATTCCTGAGACACAATTGCCCAGTTAGTCTTAGGACTCCCGGCCAATCGGGTCTCAGTCAGGACCCACTTCCTGTTCAGCTGGGAGGAGAACTGATGGCCCCGGAGCGAGGAGCAGCAGCCCGGCCTCCTCACAGTTAGAACACGCCTAGGGTACACAGTTAACCCCTAGAGCGCCCCCTGCAGGTTAACCCCTTCACTGCCAATGACATTTACACAGTAATCAGTGGATGTTTAAATTTCTGATCGCTGTATAAATGTCATTGGTCCCAAAAAAAGTGTCAAAAATGTCCGACGTGTCCGCCGCAATATCGCAGCCCCAATAAAAATTGCAGATCGCCGCCATTACTAGTAAAAAAAAAAAAAAATACTAAAAACGCCATAAATGAATTCTAATGGTTTGTAATAGCGGCAACTTTTGCACAAACCAATCAATAAAAGCTGATCGCGATTTTTTTTACCACAAACATGAGTTAGAATATAAAATCGGCCAAAACTGATGAATAAATTATTTTTTTTATATATTATTTTTGGATTTGTATTTTAGTAAAAAGTGTTTTTTTTTTCAAAATTGTCACTCTTTTTTGGTTTATAGCGGCGATCAGAAATGACGCAGAGGTGATCAAATACCACCGAAAGAAAGCTGTATTTGTGGGGGAAAAAAGGGCATCAATTTTATTTGGGTGCAACGTCGCACGACCGCGCAATTGTCAGTTAAAGCGACGCAGTGCCGAATCGCAAAAAGTGCTCTGGTCCTGCAGTGGGAAGTCCTTCCGGTCCTTAAGTGGTTAATATTGATTGGACCCTGGGAAAACGTTTTCTTGGGCCCTCCCATATTATCAATTATTTCAAGGGCAGTGCGGGCTCAAGGGGAAGCTGCTTTGGGATCCACAACAATGACTGGGCCGGGGGAAGCTGCCCCTTTTGCCCTGTGTTAAAAACGACCCTGGCTGGCAGGTAGGGGGGGATTGGCGCATTCCCGTCCGTCTCTCCTGCGCGGGGGGGGGAATTGGCGCATTCCCGTCCGTCTCTCCTGCGCGGGGGGGTTGATTTCTGTCCGTCTCCTGCAGGGTGGGGGGCTTGGCATTGGTGGGGGGGGGGGGGGGGGG
>BLSH010108046.1:1042763-1054423 GCA_018402905.1 Glandirana rugosa
CCGACGAAGAGACAACGAAGGGGGACAGAAGATCTTCTAAGATCTTAATATCACCCTCCTTCTTGTCTCGTCCGTCGGACTTATAAATACCTTGAGATAGGCTAGGGACCCCTTCGCACGGGTCTTCCACCGCTCTCTCGGGTATTTATCAGTCTCTCGTCGACCACGTCATTAGATTTTCATTTTATATTTTATTATTATTATTATATCGTATATGTTAACGATGTGTTCATCATCACTTAATAACTTATTATAAAGTAACGTACATTAATTTACAATAATTTTTAAGGGAAAGGAAAAGTTAGACGTCGGCGACATTAAAAGACATTTTACCATTTTACATTAATCCGGTGGACCTTACATATGTCTTATGGGGGGGGGGGGGGGGTCCTTAGGTATTCTGTATACATTCCAGGTGGCCTAATTACATTTTACCATTTTACAGAAAATTACAGCGGCTGCAGATTGAAAAGGAAAGGGAATTTTTAATAACATTTAATTACATGCAATGAAATATTATTCAATAATTCACTACTACTTGTGTAGCAATTGTATATGCTATATTATTATTATTATTTTATATTTTACTTTTAGATTACTGCACCAGCTGCTCTCTGACTATTTATGGGCTCTCTCGCCACCTTCTGGGCACGCTTCCCCAGGGATCGGATAGAGTTCCATAAATATTCAGGCTGCCTGCTCTGTTCTTCCTCCCACTATAATTCTAGAATCTTCTAGAAGACAGGGGGAAGCAACAGAGAAGCAGCCTGTGAAACAATGAGCAGCCCTAAATAATCAACCCCTGCCCCGCTGATTACAGGGGAGCCAGATTATATTTTCCCAGCAGCCTACTCTACATTAAGAGGGTGCTACACAAACAAGACTACAAGCAGGCAGGTAGTTGTTTTCTATCACTATAGAGGAGACATTGCGAAAAAGAGTCTTCATGCTCACAGTTTTTGAAAGTTGGACTTTGACCTCTTGCCAACCGCACTATAGCCGAATGATACAGAGGGCATCTATTGACATCCTCCCAGAATGCCCCCGGGGCACACATCAGGAGCGCTCTGTGATTGATGTGTCCTTCAGACTCTGCTGATCACAGATCGAGGTAAAGTGACAATCACAGCTCCTTTACCATGTGATCAACTGTGACCAATCACAGCTGATCACAGGCAAACAAATGCCGGTTATCAGCGCTGTCACTGTCTGATAACCGGCTATCTTGTGACAGGGCACATCTGCACTGATAATTAGGGCGCAGATCATCAGAGCTCTGTTTATCAGTGCAGCCCCATCAGTACAGCATATCAGTGCCCAACAGTGCAGCATATCAGTGCCCAACAGTGCAGCATATCAGTGCCCATCAGTGCAGCACATCAGTGCTCATTAGTACAGAATATCAGTGCTCATTAGTGCAGCATATCAGTGTCCATCAGTGCAGCATATCAGTGTCCATCAGTGCAACATATCAGTGCTCTTTAGTGCAGCATATCAGTGCTCATTAGTGCAGCGTATCAGTGCCCATCAGTGCCACCTATCAGTGCCCCTCAGTGCTGCCTTACCAGTGCAGCCTCATCAGTGCCTCTTCATCAGTGCCCATTACTGCTGCCTAATCAGTGGCCTTCACCGGCCATCAGTGCCATCTCATCAGTGTAGCCTCATCAATGGTCATCAGTGCAGCCTCATCAGTTTAGCCTCACCTGTGCCCATCAGTGCAGCCTATCAGTGCCCATCAGTGAAGCCTCAACAGTGCACATCATTGCAGCCTTAGCAGTGCCCATCAGCATAGCCTCATCAGTGCCTATCAGTGCCCATCAGTGCAGCCTCAGCAGTGCCCATAATTTCAGCCTTAGCAGTGCCCATATGTGCAGCCTCAACAGTGCACATCATTGCAGCCTTAGCAGGGCCCTTCAGCACAGCCTAATTAGGGCCGATCAGTGCCCATCAGTGCAGCCTCAGCAGTGCACATCATTGCAGCCTTAGTAGTGTCCATCTGCGCCTATCAGTGCCCACCAGTGCCTATCAGTGCCCATTAGTGCAGCCTCAACAGTGCACATCATTGAAGAAGGAAAATTACTTATTTTCAAAATTTCAAAAAGGAAGAAAAACATTTTTTTTTCAAAAGTTTTGGTCTTTTTTTCATTTGTTTAGCAAAAAATAAAAAACCCAGTGGTGATTAAATACCACCAAAAGAAAGCTCTACCTGTCTAAAAAAAAATGATAAAAATGTCATACGGTTACAGTGTTCCATGTCATTCAAATGTGACAGCGCTGAAAGCTGAAAATTGGCCTGGGCAGGAAGGGGGTGACAGTGCCCGGTAGACAAGTGGTTAACAGGAAATGGCAGTTGTTTGTTGATGATACGCAGCACTCTGAACTGACATTCTGATTGACTGTTAGAGACACAGCTCCTGTAGTGAAATCATATTTTTCAGTACTTAGAATTCCATCCTTTAGGAAGATTGTTAATTCTCCCCCAGACGCAGCCCTTTTAACCTGAAATCCTCCTTAGTGTGCGGCAGATGGCACAGGGAAACAAACAAGGCTCCGTGGGATGTCTAGAGGGGAATCCCAGCTGTAAGAGTTGGACACTCGGGCCAAATCCCCATGATATGATTCATTCCCAGCAGCTGGCAAGGGCCCGGCACAGCTGTACTGGACACACTCCCATGCATTGATCCTTCAGACAGAGCAAAGATCAGAGAGGGAAATCTCTGGACGGTCTGAAATCACCATTCTGTAAGATTGAGGTCATCCGAAAAGATCTTCCTGTGTTTTCCAATACGATACGTCATGACCTCATTCCTCTTTACAAGTCTAGCATCCAGCCCTGTAATCCGTAGCTTCCGTATCCTTTAGGTGTGTGTAGGCCACCCTTTCCCAAACTTTTTACCCCGGATGAACCCTTGAAATTCTTTTCAGGTCTTGGCGAATCCTCAATTCCAATTCATTAGGGGTCCGTGGGAAAAATGCCCATTTTACCATGGTGGTCACTGGTCAGAAAGCCGCCCTTTCGGACAGCTAAAAAAACTATAAGGGGTTGATTTACTAAGACTGGGGAACGCAAGATCTGGTGCAACTCTTCATGGTAGCCAATCAGCAGCAGGTTTTTTTTTTTTCAAAGCTTAAAGTGGTAGTAAACCCTCCTATCGTTTTCAGCCAAGGAAGCTGCCATCTTGGCCTCTGTTTAATCTACAGCTGCCATGATGCTGCACATGTGATCGGCTATGACACCAGCCATTGGATGGTTTGACAGTTTGGTTTAGAGCACAACCAATGGGAGTGTTACATTTCCGGCACGTGCCACGAATGTAACTGGTTTTTAAACTGTTAAACGGATGGGTTTACTACCGCTTTAATTGAATAAGCTGAAGTTAGAAGCTACCATGGCTACCATGCAGAGCTGCACCAGATTTTGCATTCTATAGCTTTAGTAAATCAATCCCTTAGTGTCATTCAGCTCTGTCAAGGGGTTTTGGCCCAAAAACTAAGCAGGCATTATCAAATGGTCGGCCAACCAGTCACAGCTCAAAGAATCCCAAATAATCCATTTAAAAGTTATTTGGGGTTCCTTGAGACACAGCTGATTGACCTACCATTTGATGATGCTTGCATAGTTCTGGGGCCAACCCCCCCCCCCCCCGCCAACCTCAGGGGGTGTTGGCCCCAGAACTATGCAAGCATCATCAAATGGAAAGTCAATCAGCCACAGGGTAAACAACCCCTAACAACCTCTGGAGGAAATCCAAGGGTTCCATGGGTGAAAAAAGCCAAGGAAAGACACTGGGCACCAAAGACAATCAAGGGGTGTTGGTCCAAAAACTAAGCAGGCATCATCAAATGGTAGGTCAATCAGCCACAGGGTGAACAACCCTTACAAACCCCTGGAGGAAATCCAAGGGTTCCATGGGTGAAAAAAAAGCCAGGGAAAGACACTGGGCACCAAAGACAATCAAGGGGTGTTGGTCCAAAAACTAAGCAGGCATTATCAAATGGTAGGCCAACCAGTCACAGCTCAAAGAATCCCAAATAACCCCTTCAGAGGTTATTTGGAGTCCCTTGAGACACAGCTGATTGACCTACCATTTGATGATGCTTTCATAGTTTTGGGACCAACCCCCCCCCCCACCTCAGGGGGTGTTGGCCCCCGAACTATGCAACATCATCAAATGGAAGTCAATCAGCCACAGCGTAAACAACCCCTAACATCCTCTGGAGGAAACCTAGGGTTCCATGGGTGAAAAAAAGCCAGGGAAAGACAGGGGGCACCAAAGACAAGCCATGAAGGGGGTAAAAAGGAGTATCATAGCCTATAGACCAGCACCAACAAATATATTTTGGGAGTTCGTCCTCTGTACAGCATTTAGGATAAAACAAAATGTGCACAAGCATATCATCTCTGGATGGTCTGAAATCACCATACTGTAAGATTGAGGTCATCTAAAAATCCAAAAAGATCTTTCCTGTCTTCCAATACGTTACATCATGACCTCATGCCTCTTTACAAGTCTAGCATCCAGCCCTGTAATGCATAGCTTCCATATCCTTTTAGGTGTGTGTAGGCCACCCTTTCCCAAGCTTTGTACCCGAGGAACCCTTGAAATAGTTTTCAGGTCTTGGGGAATCCTTTATTCCCATTCATTGGGGGCCAATGGGAAAAACATTTTACCATGGCGGTGATAAAGCCCTCCTTTCAGACAGCTAAAAAAGACCATTAGTGTCATGTTGTTGGCTCTGTCAAGGGGTGTTGGCCCCAGAACTATGCAGGCATCAATCCATCACAGCTCAAAGAATCCCAAACAACCTCTGGAGGAACCCTAGGTTTCCTCCAGAGGTTGCTTGGTGTTCCTTGAGCCAAGGCTGATTGACCTACCATTTGATATTGCCTGCATAGTTCTGGGGCCAACACCCCCTCCCCTCAAGGGGTGTTGGCCCTAGAACTATGCAGGCATCATCAAATGGAAGGTCAATCAGCCACAGCTCAAGTAGCCCCTAAAAACCTCTTGAGGAAACCTAGGGTTCCATGGAACCATAGGTGAAAAAGCCAGGTATAGACACAGGGCAGCAGGGACAAGGCATGAAGGTGGTAAAAAGGAGTATCACAGTCTATAGACAATATACCCTTCAAAGCATGGAACGTTGGTACCAAGGGTTAAAAGCACACCAACAAAGGTATTTTGGGAGTTTGTCTTCTGTACATTATTTAGGTTAAAACAAAATGTGCACAGGCATATTATGTTCATTGAGATTGGATTTACATCTGGTGAGGTTGCAAGTGACCATAGGGTAATGGTAAACCCAACCTTGATGCTCTACTGCAGCCATTCATGGGCTGCACTAAAGCAAATTCATTGGGGGTCATCAGAGGCGTTGCTAGGGGGTGGCTATTGGGGCTATAGCCCTGAGTCTGGGGCCCATAGCCCCGGGTCTCTTACAGGGTGGGTGCAGTTCTGCAATTAGCAGGTATGTCCCGGTCTGGAATGCAGACTGTGTATATATATACACACACACACATACATACACATGTATATTTATTACTATTATTATTTATTTTATTACATGTATGCCCGCTCAAGCGTATGTCTTTCTTTACTTCGCTGATATGGGCTCTAGCCCCAGATCTTTTGTAGACCTAGCAACGCACCTGGGGGTCATGCGGAAAATGCCCTTTACAATAATGGGGAAGAATACCCCACTGAAAGTAGTGGTCAGAATGGCATCTAACAGACCACTAAAAAGATCATTGGTGTCGCTGGCTCTGCCAAGTGGCATTAGAATGATGCATGTACCATCATCAATCATCAACAGCTCAAGGAACCCTTGGCAACTTCTGAAGGAACCTCTAGGGTTCCTTTTTGAGAATGGCTGCCACCTGATAGACAGGAAATAGTGTTGGTGCCTGGAGACACTATTGGAGGTGGTAAGGACAATCTAGCTCACATGGGCAATGTTGATAAATCGATATTCTTTCAAACGGCAAAAATATTTTGGTGTTTTCACAAGTTTCGCAAAATCAAGATTACTAACCTGTGCCGTATCATCCTTTCCATGTCCAACGTTGTCTTCAAACACCAACATGTGAGTGCCTTTTTTACAAAAACAAATGGTGGGCTTTCTCTGGTAATAATACACACATATACAGTGTTTTATTCGCATTCATATTAAAACAATATCGAAAACACATTTCTCAGGGTTTGCGTGCCATTGCTCAACTCCTTTCTTTGCACACAGATATTTCTTGAAGACAATAACCTCCAAACCTCATATTCAGCTCATATGTCTAATTACTGCTACCAATATTCTTTTGTCTTTCAGTTCTCCAGACCAGGGGTCTCCAAACTTTCTAAGAAAAGGGATAGTTTACTGTTCCTCAAACTTTAAGGGGGCCAAACAGTGGCCAGTGGGAGTAGAAACTGTCATTGGTGTCAGTGGGGGGAACATTGCCCCATAATTGGTGTCAGTGGGAGGAATAGTGCCCCATCATTGGTGTCAGTGGGAGGAATAGTGCCCCATCATTGGTGTCAGTGGGAGGAACAGTGCCCCATCATTGGTGTCAGTGGGAGAAATAGTGCCCCATCGTTGGTATCAGTGGGAGAAATAGTGCCCCATCGTTGGTGTCAGTGGGAGGAATAGTGCCCCATCATTGGTGTCAGTGGGAGGAATAGTGCCCCAACACTGGTGTCAGTGGGAGGAATAGTGTCCCATCGTTGGTGTCAGTGGGAGGAATAGTGTCCCATCATTGGTATCAGTGGGAGGAATAGTGCCCCATCATTGGTGTCAGTGGTAGGAATAGGACCCCATCTTTGTTGTCCTTAGAAAGAATAGTGCCCCATCGTTGGTGTCATTGAAATGAACAGTGCCCTATCATTGGTGTTAGGGGGAAGACTGGTGTCCTGTCGCTGATGTAAATAGTGCCCCATCCCTGGTGTACATAAAAGTAATAATACCCCATTGTTATGTATTAGTGGGAGGAAGACTGCCCCAAGCACCAGATATAGGCAAGCAAAGGGCCACATTTAGCCCCCCGGGCCACAGTTTGGAGATCACTGCTCCAGGGGATACTTGAGGAGTACTTCTCAAACATCTTTCCTAGATTTTAAATCTAATTCTTCAGGAGGGAGAATAGGCAGTAGATAAGACTGATTTAGCCGTCAGTCAGCTAAAAATCCAACTTGCCCCTTATGTGGAGGCGAGGGGCTGCAGGGATATGAGGATTTTTGAAGGTCAAAATTAGTTGCCAATAGATAAAATATGCCAATGGGCATCCAAAGGATGACAAAATTAATTGAATATTCAGTTTCCAACATCAACCACTGATGATCCAAATATTAGAGGTACCACTATGTTATAATAGAGATGCCCCCCAACTAAGAAAATACTATTGATGTCGTGTTAGGAATAAACTTCATTCACCCTGGGGGACTCCACTTTGTAAAGAGGGCCCATCTAAGCCATGTAATGCCCATTTGCTGGATGTACCCCATCTACAGAACTATATTGACAGTACCCCTTAAGTTTTGGTTGGATGTAGGTCCTCTACATCTCTATATCAATACTGTGGGGATTATCTTGTTTATATCATCACATTGACTTCCAAGTCTAAAGCTCTCCTCTGCCTCCTCCCACAATCTAAGCTTCACAATTGGTCTGCAAGGCTTCCTTTCACATCAGGGTGACGGAGTTTTGTGATTTGCTGCCCAGGTCCAAGCACTGCCTTCTGGTAGGAGGGGAGAAGGTCACATGTTCCCATGTACATGGACGTACTGGTATTTCTGAAAGCTTCAAAAGACGAATGTGGAGCATGGTGAATGTATCAGGGGGTGGGGTGATTTGTCAAGAGAACCTTCAAAGCAAGAAGTACATCACCAGCAGGGGCGTATCATGAAATTAGTGGGCCCGTGTGCAAGCCCACACCGCACCGATAATCCCCGGCTGTCAACCAAGGACAGATCATCCTTACATGCAGTGTTGGTCAGAGCACTGTGGGCCCCCCACCCCTCGGGGCCCGTGTTCAGTGAACACCCTGCACCCATGGATGATACGCCACTGATCACCAGCACACTAATGATCTTTAGAATGGCTCCAGCGACCAGCGATCACATCATAGTTACAGTTTCAAAGCCTTGCAGGATCCCTTCATCAGGCATGGACTCGCAGGACTCTATCACATGCTTGATAAAGGGGTCCTGCGAGGCTTCGATACATCACTGCTGTACTTGGTGTGGTGGTGATATACTTCTTGCTTTGAATGTCCTCAGTTTCCAGCCAGCGCTCACTGCAGCACCCATTTACCAGTGTCAGGAACGCGTGCATTGGGAATATCTCATGTGGGCCTGAATGGACACAATGAGATTTTCTTTAAAGAGACCTTATCAAGTTGCCCATTCAGTGCCTTCTTATTGTTCATCCCCACGGAATGGTTTATTTACCCATCTGCCCTCCCATGCTGGGGATCATGGGGATTCCCCTCAACCCACATAATGTGAGCCTGATTAGGCCAATAATCAGGCCTGAACACTGTCATGTGGGAGGCAGTGGCAGAACTACCACACTCTTGTGACCGGGCACTGGCATTCTGCCACTGTTTGGGGGCCCCAAGATGGCAGGAAGGGGGCTCACTGCGAAACATGTGACGGGTTCCACTGCAGGACCTTAATAAAGGGAGTAAAAGGCCCCGAGATCAGTGGGAAAGGCCCCAGGCTTGAAGGGAAGGACCGCAGGACTAGAGGAAAGGGCCCAAAACAGGGGTCATGGAGACCCTTCATGGTTCCTTGCACTGGTGGCCCAGAAGGTCCTAGTTATGCCTCTGGTGGGAAGGGCAGTGACATGACCCCCTAGCAGGGGCGTAACGATAGGGGTTTCAGGGGTTGCAATTGCAAACAGGCCCTGTGCTCCAGGGGGCCCGTCTGCACCTGGATAGGAGGGGTGGCGGGGCGGCATTTAGAGGAACCAATCTCCTCCATTTTCCTCCTAATGCAGGAGATTGGTTCCTCTATATGCTGCCCCCTGCCGCCCCTCCTATCCAGTTTACTTGTCTTCTGCTGTTCCCAGGGTCCCTGTGTGCTTCCCTGGTCCCCCCACAGAGCTGCTGTCTTTCCCCCCTCCTGTAGAAGATGAGTCATGATGGGGAGATGGGAACGGGTCGGTGAATTTGTCATTTACCGGCTCCTTCCTTTTCTGAATGGACAGAGTCAGTGATCGATACCAATCGGTTCCCTCATAACTGAAGCATAGTAAACTGTTTTTACTATACTTCTGTTTCTGAATGAATGAGAGGCTCGGTACTCGGCTATTCGTTTAATCGGTGAGACCGTAATAAAGGGAGTAAAGGGCCCCAGGATCAGTGGGAAGAGGGAAGGGCCCTGGCCAGGAGTCAGGGGGGCCCTTCATAATTTCTTGCACCGGGGGGCCCAGAAGGTCCTAGTTATGCCTCTGGTGGGAAGGGCAGTGACATGACCCCCTAGGGTAAGCTCTGACTCTCAGGGTGGGCTCTAAGTATACCTTGCTGTGGGGGGCTATCGGTGTTTCAGGAAACACTGATAGCCCCCTCAGCTTCCTATTGGTTCTCCTTTAGACTCAAATCTCTATGCCCCGCCCCATTCTATCTCTAATTTCCATAATTCTGTAATTTTTTTTCATCTCTGAGCCATGATAAGCAATATAGTAAACCGATTTTGGCAGCGGAGGATTGTGGGTCGCGTTTACAAGGAAAGTCTGCCAGAAGGAAAACACTCCTATCAGATAGAACCTGATTTTTGTGTAGTAAGTCAGTTTTATACAGAGGGTTCCGCCCTTCCGCGGCTTCATTCATCTTTCCTCCCTCCCCGGGTTGTCACATTTTACAGCCCCATAAGTTGGACCATCGGGCTGTTTAATCTTTCCCGGGAAGTTCTTTCATTAATGTTTGCTTAGCAAATCCTTGACCCTGGGCAGATAAAAAGCGAGAGTGAAACTTGGAGGAAATCATATTCGCCACTTTTCCTTTAACTTTCTTGGAGGAGAAAGATTCCAGTGCCTGAGCAAGAACAAAAAAACCCACCGTATCAACCCTGTCCAGCAAACGCTGCAGCAGCGCTAAAGTCGAGAACTCAGCTCAGTTTAGCTTTAATAAAGTCCATTGCCTGAAAGCAATAAATCCGCTGTTGCGTAATTCTGAGGCTGTAAAGACATCTGCTCTCAGGCTCATTAGTGTGACCTAAAGTCTAGGCAAAAGATCACATGGTCTCTGGTTACAAGGCGCAATGTGGATGTTTTGAGTCATTAGAGATTGCACAGAATGTGTTGGACAGGTTCTGTTGAATTTAAAAAAAATTAAAGCAGACCTTCGGACTTTCTCATGAGTGGCTCCATCCCCCCTCTGACATGCGCAAATGTGCTGAAGACCCTTCCTGGCCTTCAGGCAGGTTGACCACCAGCATTGGAAACAACCAATGGCACTCTAGGGTGAGGAAGCATGGTGGCATTCGTTGCTATGATGATGATGGTGGCTGGCTCACCAACAGCATTGGTGACACATGGCGCTAATCCAGGGCAGGCGGCATGCAAGGCTGCCCCCCAGAATTCAGGAGAAGATTGAAGTTTGCCTTCTCCAGACCTCCTCCACCCCTCACCCTCAGCTGCACTGCTGGAACCAAAAGTTAGGGCTCTGAGGTGAAGAGGGGACTGTGTGATTGGGGAGCTCTGTGATGGGGGGACTCTGGTGTTATGAGGGGATTTAAGTATAGAGGACCTCTCATGTATAGGGGGTTACTATTCTGATGGGGGGGAGGCCTCTGATATGATGGGGAGACCTCTGATGTGATGGGGAGACCTCTAATGTAAAAGGGGGGCCTCTGATGTGATGGGGGGGGAGCTTCTGATGTGATGGAGGGTTTCTGATGTGAAAGGGGGCTTTGATGTGATGGGGGGACCTCTGATGTGAGGGGAGGGGGCTTCTGATGTGAAGGGGGACTCTGATATGAATTGGGGACTTCTGATGTGATGGGGGGGTTTCTGATGTGATGTGGGCACTTATGAAGGGAAGGAAGGCCTCTGATGTGATGGGGGGACTCTGAAGTTATTTGGGGTCTCTGATGTGATGGGATGGGGGATCCCCTGATGTGAAAGAGGGCCTTTGATATGATAGGTGTACCTCTGATGTATTGGCGGGCTCTGATGTGATGGGGAGGTCTCTGATGTGTTGGGGGACCTCGATGTGATGGGGAGATCTCTGATGTGATGGGGGACTTCAGATGTGATGGGAGACCTCAGATGTGATGGGGAGACTCTGATGTGATGGGGAGACTCTGATGTGATGGGGACCTCTGATGTGATGGGGGGACTCTGATGTGATGGGAAGACCTCTGATGTGTTGGGGGCCTCTGATGTGATGGGGGACCTCTGATGTGATGGGAAGACCTCTGATGTGATGGGGAGACTCTGATGTGATGGGGAGACCCTGATGTGATGGGGGACCTCTGATGTGATGGGGGACCTCTGATGTGATGGGGGGACTCTGATGTGATGGGAAGACCTCTGATGTGTTGGGGGCCTCTGATGTGTTGGGGACCTCTGATGTGATGGGGAGACCTCTGATGTGATGGGAGGACCTCTGATGTGATGGGGAGACCTCTGATGTGATGGGGGGACCTCTGATATGATGGGGGGGGGGGCTCTGG
>BLSH010108046.1:1054433-1066126 GCA_018402905.1 Glandirana rugosa
TTATTTTGACTGGTGGTAAGATATAATAACCCAAGTTTTAATTCTCTATGTAATATAATAAGACTATTGTATTAAGAATAGGAAAACAGGTAGCTCCCTGGAAAAATTTCAAACGTTTAAGATCGTGTGGGGTGGCATATGATGTGATGAGGGACTTTTTGCTGTGATGGGGAGACCTCTGATGCGATGGGGGGACCATTTATGTGAAGGGGGGCTCTGATGTGATGGGAGGGCCTCTGATGTGATGGGGAGACTGTAATGTGAAGTGGGGCATATGATGTGATGAGGGACTTTTTGCTGTGATGGGGAGGGGGGCTTCTCATGTAAAGTTCCTTTCCTCAAGGCGGTTGTGTGTTTTGTTCCAGGCTCAGGTTTCTTTACGTTTTTTACATTTTAGGCTGGGGTGTGCTAGAATTTGCAAACTTTAAAAAGGTCCCTCGATGGACAAAAGGATAAGAATTATGTTATCAGAATAATATAATGTATCTCTTAATTTTGAACCCAATAATATAGAATGGTGGTCAGTTTTATTCCAGGGTGGTGTGCAGTTGGTATTTCCTGTCCTGGAAGTTTTCTGGTTGGGTTTTCTGTAAACGGCCAACCGCGATTCCACAACGAGACGAGCAAAGTCAAGAAATAAAAAAAGAAAAGATAAAAAAGTCTGAAGAAAACGTGGACTTGCAGGCCGGACTCCAATCACCTGCTGCTTTTTTTTTTTGCACAACGTCTAGATGTGAAATGAGAATGTTACAAAGAGTGTCATTCCTGCAGAGCCTAATCTTCGGGAGGTCGGAGGTCAACCGAAAAGTGACCTGGAACAGCAATAACTTTTACACTCTGCTCCCTAAGTCAATTTGACATGTTTGCTATAAATATCTTCCTGCCTCGCACATGGACAACGCTCCCTGGCAGCAGACCAGCAGCACACGGGCCTTGGCAACATCTGCAGGCCCCACATGGAGCATCAGGTCCCTCAGGGAGCTGTTATTGCCTACAGAAGGTTGCAATCAGGAGCTGGGATGACCATGGTCAGGGGTCAGTGGAAGGGGCAGCCCCCAGCTACTTCTGCTGTCCTGTCCCAGGATCTGCAAGCCAGGCAAAGCAAACAAAGTGAAAAAGTCCAATCACAAACAGACTGTGACCTCCCCTGGCCTCCACTGGTCACCATGATCACCAGCTTCCGGTGCTGACCCAGGATGGCTCTGCAGCAGTTCCAGAGAGGGATGGCAGCTAATCAGAAGTCAGGAAAGGGGGGGAGGGGGTGGTGACAGCTTTGCTGGATGAAATACAGAATCTTTCCTCTAGTGAAAGTTCTCATTACCAGTTGGGAAGAATTGGATGCCATGAGGGGGACTTCAACCACCAAGAACAAAAAATAGGCCTCATCATGGGTTAAAAAATAATGATATCCTATTGTTGGCTACATAGCGATTGTCTAAGAAACCGGAATCACAAAATAACAAGATTGGAAAAAATGTTACATTTTCAATTCATTTTTCCTCCGGTGGAGTCTATGGAGCAATACCTCCAAGAGGTCCCTATGCTGTGGAATGATGGGTGGATTATTGACCTAAAGATTCACTCAAACGTTTAAAATTGTTATTTGAAGGAAAGGTGATGGGGCATCAGGGGCCCAAATATATCATTACTGATACAGCATCCAGGGGAAGAGTCAAATAAAAGGATAGAGGAAGAAATAAAGAAATAGAGAAATAAAGAAATAGAGAAAGAAAGAAAGAAAGAAAGAAAGAAAGAAAGAAAGAAAGAAAGAAAGAAAGAAAGAAAGAAAGAAAGAAAGAAAGAGAGAAAGAAAGAAAGAAAGAAAGAAAGGAAGGAAAAGGGATAAAAAGCAGGAAGGAGTAATGATGAAGGGCAAGAATAAATGAAGCAAGAAAGAAAGAATGTAATTAAAGAATGAAGATGGAGGTCGATGAAGTAAAGAAGGATAGAATTGCAAAAGAACTGAATAGAGAAAGAGAAGAAGGAAGGAAGGAAGGAAGGAAGGAAGGAAGGAAGGAAGGAAGGAAGGAAGGAAGGAAGGAAGGAAGGAAGGATGAAAGAGATAGAAAGAGGAATTACCAAATTATGGTGGACAGAAGAAAGAATGGAAGGATGAAATGGAGGAATTTCAAAGGAAAGAAATGAAGGTAGGAAGAAAAGAAGGAAGGAAGTAATGGTGGAAGGAAGGAAGGGAATTAGAAAGGAACAAATGATAAAGAAGAGGAATAACAGAGGGAAGAAACGAAGGTTAGAAGGAAAGAAGGAATTAGAAAGAATGATGATGAAATGTAGGAAAAGGAAGGAAGGAAGGAAGGATGAAAGAGATGGAGAGAGGAATGATGGAATTATTGAGGACAGAAGAAAGGAAGGATGAAATAGAGGAAAAAGGGAAAGAATGAATGAGGGAAAGAAGGGAATTAGAAAGAAAGGAAGGATAAAATAGAGGAATAACAGAGGGAAGAAATAAAGGTTGGAAAGAAAGAAGGAATTGGAAAGAATGATGATGAAATATAGGAAAAGGAAGGAAGGAAGGAAATAAGAGATGGAGAGAGGAATGATGGAATTATTGAGGACAGAAGAAAGGAAGGATGAAATAGAGGAAAAAGGGAATGAATGAACGAGTTAAGGAAGGGAATTAGAAAGAAAGGGGGGAAGAGGAAAGAAATAAAGAGAGTAAGAAGAAAGAAAGTAAGCAAAGGATTACACAAGGAAGGGGGGAATGACAAAAGGGCTGAATAGAGGAAGCATGGATGAAAGGGAGGGAAGGATGAAAGGAAGGAAAGAAGGAAGGAAGGAAGGAAGGAATCAAGAAAGGAAGGATGAAAAAGATGGAAAGAGGAATTACCAAATTATACAAGACAGAAGAAAGAATGGAAGGGTGAAATGGAAGGATAACAGAGGAAAGAAATGAAGGTACATAGGAAGGAAGTAATGGATGAAGGAAGAAAGGGAATTAGAAAGGAAGGAAGAAAGTATAAAATAGAATAATAACAGTGGGAAGACACAAAGGTTGGAAGGAAAGAAGGAAGAAAGAAAGTAAGTAAGGGATAACATAAGCAGGGCCGTCTTTAATGCAGGGCAAAAGGGACAGCTGCCCAGGGTCCATTCATTGTTGTGGGGCCCAAAGCAGCTGTCCCTTGAACCCATGATGAAAAAGTCAAGTGAATTTGGCTATCATTACTTTGTATGCAGTTTTCTTCTCTTGGTAACTGTGTATCCAGCACGGCACAGTTAAGTCACGCCCCCGCAGTGTCTCCTCTACTGGCCCCACCCCTCCCTCCTCTGCTTAGCTCTGCTAAGTGAATATTGTGTCCCCCTCAGTGACATGTGTGTTCTGCCCTGAGCTCCCCCCCGATAACTTTCCCAGGGAATCTTAGCTGCAGTAGAACATCTTGGAGGGGGGAGGAGCAGGGGCTGTTGGGTGTTGTAGTGTGGGGCAGCTGTGGGGTTCCCAAACCCCAAATCCCCCCCTTTCCCTCCCCCTCTCTACATTTGCCAACCATTGCTTCATAGCAGAATATGGAGGAAGAGCGGAGCTTGTGAAGACTCTTGGCAACTAGTATAAGGGGCCCTGTGTAATAATGGGGATAGCATGGGGAGGGGGTCCTGTGTAGTTATGGGTGTAGTATGGGGGAGGGGTTCCTGTGTAATGATGTGGGAGGGGGGGTCCTAGGTAATAATCAGGGGTAGTATGGGGGAGAGATGTGTAATGATGTGGGAGTTAAATTGCATGGGGTGGGCCAAGAAAATGTTTGCCCAGGGTTCAATCAATATTAAAGACAGCCCTGGACATAAGGGAGGGAGAAATGATAAAGGGACTGGATAGAGGAAGCATGGGAGGAAGGGAGGAATGGAAAGAAGAAAGGAAAAGAGGAATTAAGAAGAAAGGAAGGAGGGAAACAATTATTAAAAATGATGATGAAATATAGGAATAACCGAGGGAAGGAATGAAGTCAGGACAGAATGAAGCAAGAAAGTAAGTAAAAGATGAAGGTGGAGGGCGATGAAGTAAAGGAGGGCAGAATGGTAGGAGGACTGAATAGAGGAAGAATGGAAGGGAGGGAAAGACGGAAGGAAGGTAGGAAGGTGGGACTGGAAGACAATGATGAAATATAGGAATGTCTGAGTGAAGGAATGAAGGTAGGACAGAAAGAATGAAGGAAGATAAAATGTAAAAAGTGAAGTTAGGGAGGGCGGGATGGCAAAAAAGACTGAAAAGAGAAAAGAAGGAAGGAAGGAAGGAAGGAAGGAAGGAAGGAAGGAAGAGGGATGAAAGGGAGGAAGGAATGACCAAAGGGCAGAATAACGAAAGGGTGGAAGAGAAGGGGGGGAGGCTGGAAGGAGCTCTTGAAGCCAATAGGAAAATGTACTGATCACTTGTTTTCATTAAGGAAGTTCTAATTCAGCTCTTCTGGTCCTTTAAGAGAGAAATTGACTGCAGTGGTGGCAATCAGGACACGTGGGAGGCCCAGGCTTCTTAAATAGTTAATAAGTAACGTGGTGGCACTAGGACTGCCTGTCATTTTATCTTGTCCGATTACCAAACCAATAAAACAACTGCTGAACTCCAAACTGAAAAATTCCGCGAAATATCACCGCAGTGTCTTTGAAACGTGGTTCTGCGGCCTCATTCACTGTCTGAAAATGCTGAATCAGCAAGGTCACTACAGCCTTACTGATTACCCTCCACCTACCTGTTGTGTAAATAAAAGTGGAATTGCTAAAATATGACCCCTTAAAGGGTGAAGTCACACAGTGTTCTTTGCCCTTGGGTTCTCAGCTCCCACTTACCGTGACCATTACAAGAAGGACTCACTCTCGCCCTTACTGGGAATGGAGCCATGGGTGAGACTCTTGGTTTTGACTTGGCCTGGCTTAGTCATGGTTGGCATCATCAAAACAAAATCTAATCACAGGTTTCTATTGATGGGAACCTGGTAGCACCCCCCCCCCCCCCCCGCCTCAGCTACTACTGATTGTTCAACTCCTTCCTTCCGCTACACAAATCTTATAAACCAAGTGAATGGGGTGGCCAACTTCAGAGTCTTCTATAATATTTCTACCTGCCCCACCATCAGAAGAAAGGCTTTTTTCCTTTAGAGAATAGAATTTCAGCATTGCATGCCCTATGTTGATTCTCATTCTGACTGGCAGTAAAATTAGCCAACCAGAGTGCAGGCTGATAAACATGCTGGCCGTAAGAAAGATCTAAACCTTTGTCAAGAAAGTAAGAGCAGTGAGGATGTGGTTTCAGCAGGGAGCATGGATAATTTAAAAAACTATTAGATAGGCACCTAAACGACCAAGAGGTAAGACGTTGCTGTTGATTTAATTAAACCTCTTCTTAAATATGGTGGGTGGTGGTTGGAGACCGGAGAGATCAAATTAGTGGAGTATCAAAGTAATATTTAAGTTTTAAAGTTCCCCAATCTTCTCCAATCTTCTGAGGGTCTCAGCCTTCTGCCAAATTTGGACATTGCCAATGCAACACTACATTCTCCAAAGAAAAGGGAACAATCATGCCCAACGTATAGCAGCTTTCCCATATGGGATCGAAGCGAAAGTCTTAAGCAGGTGTAGCATTCACCCCATAAAGAGCCATTGGATTTGCTTTGGTCCTCTCGCCTTGCCTGGTGATGGTGATGACCCACACTGTACCTAGACCTGAGAAACTGCGACACGCCTGAAACTGTGGAATGGGCTTTTTTAAACAGGCAAAAGGGAAGTTGGGTTGACCAAATTGCCCTGAAGTGAAAATCCAAAGTTGTAAGTTGTAGGAATAGAAAGGAACCCTGAGCATTGGTTTCAGGAGGGAGCATGGATAATTTAAAAAACTATTGGATAGGCACCTAAACGACCAAGATGTAAGACGTTGCTGTTGATTTAATTAAGCCTCTTTTGAAATCTGGTGGGTGGTGGTTGGAGACTGGAGGTCTCTCTGGAGGGGTTGGAATGTCTGAGAGATCAAACTAGTGGAGTATCAAAGTCATATTTAAGTTTTAAAGTTCTCCAATCTTCTCCAATCTTCTGAGGGTCTCAGCCTTCTACCAAATTTGGACATTGCCAATGCAACACTACATTCTCCAAAGAAAAGGGAACAATCATGCCCAACGTATAGCAGCTTTCCCATAAAGGATCCAAGCGAAAGTCTTAAGCAGGTGTAGCATTCATCCCATAAAGAGCCATTGGATTTGCTTTGGTCCTCTCGCCCTGCCTGGTGATGGTGATGACCCACACTGTACCACACTAGACCTGAGAAACTGCGACACGCCTGGAACTGTGGAATGGGCTTTTTTAAACAGGCAAAAGGGAAGTTGGGTTGACCAAATTGCCCTGAAATGAAAATCCAAAGTTGTAAGTTGTAGGAATAGAAAGGAACCCTGGAAACCTACCAATGGGGACACTAGTTGTAGTGACTGTCTATGAGGGGCCTTCCTTGACTTTGGGGGGAGATTTCCCTTAACTTTCTGTTATGTAAGTGAAGGGAAACATCTCAAATGAGACACCAAAAGGACAAGCGTGTCTAATTCTATAAAAATGGGACTCAGCCTTTGCCTATGACATATTTTTTTAACATGTGTACCGAGAGAACCGCACGCCATTCGTTCTTGGCAGCGACGCACCCTGCTTGAGGGAGAGTTGTGGCTCAGTGAGTCTGCCAGACAGAAGGAGAGTAGGATAAGGACAGCAGGAAATGCCGAATACTGTGAAAAATAATCACATTTTTCATTAAAGTGGAATTTCTTTTTTTTTAAATTATTTTATTTATTTTATTATTAGATCCCCACCCTTTAGCCAGAACACTCACGTCTTGAGGAAGTACTGGCGATAAATGGAAATGACCACACCGCAACTACAAGCCAAGCACTTGCCTCGTGATTGTGGTGTTGCCCCACTCGCCTGAATGGGTCATTATTGGTGGCAGCACTGAGTAAGACCTGTTTTTACTACCCTCTGTTTGCCTGTGTAAATGACGTCTAAGAGGATGATGCAAAGACCTATTCATGTCCTCACACTGCTTGCAATAAAATGATGTAATAATGATGACAGAGCCGTGTGACTTTTATTACTGCCTGAAGTTCAGCTTTAACGTCTTCAAGAGAAATAGTCGATATTCTCCAAACTTCGCTTCTACTGCAGATCAGTTTATTTTAGTACTAAGCACCCAGCAAAGGTTATTTCTAGTAGAATCAATCTCATGAGATAACTGTGACTATGGAAAGTCGCGTACTTTGTTCCCTCAGGCCATTAGTCCAATATACTGTACACTAAGGAGCACTGCCGTCATATCTCCTCTTCAGTACTGCAGGTTGTAGAATATCTTTAGTAGGCTGTAGAATATCTTCGGTAGGCTGTAGAACAGGGATCAGCAATCTGTAGATCGTGATCTGCCAGTAGATCGTGAACAGGTGACTGGTAGATCGCAGCCTGGGCTTGCTAATCCGCTATCTCAGATCATCAGAGTGCAATGCAAAGGGACTACTTGTAAAGTTGGCGTTGTAGTAGGAAGCAAGAGCTGACGCCTCCTCTGCAGTGCTGGCTCCTGTACCATGGGGAGTGACACCAACTGCACTCCACCTCTTATCCTATCTAGCGATCTCCTCAGTGGTGCCTGGAGCAGGAATTAAGAGACCTTCAGATCAGTGTGAAGCAATACACTGGGCATAATAGTATAAGGCTGCTTTCACTCTGATGCACTGTGCTTTACCCACACCGCGAGTGCAGTGCAGTGTACCTGCAGCTTTCATGCCTACCCCCTGCGTAGAATATCTTCATTAGGCCATAGAATATCTTCATTAGGCCGTAGAATATCTTCAGTAGGCTGTAGAATATCTTCAGTAGGCTGTAGAATATCTTCAGTAGGCTGTAGAATATCTTCAGTAGGCAGTAGAATATCTTCAGTAGGTTGTAAAATATCTTCAGTAGGTTGTAGAATATCTTCAGTAGGTTGTAGAATATCTTCAGTAGGTTGTAGAATATCTTCTGTAGGTTGTAGAATATCTTCAGTAGGTTTTAGAATATCTTCAGTAGACTGTAGAATATCTTGAGTAGGCTGTAGAATATCTTCAGTAGGCTGTAGAATATCTTCAGTAGGCAGTAGTATATCTTCAGTAGGCTGTAGAATATCTTGAGTAGGCTGTAGAATATCTTCAGTAGGTTGTAGAATATCTTCAGTAGGCTGTAGAATATCTTCAGTAGGCAGTAGAATATCTTCAGTAGGTTGTAGAATATCTTCAGTAGGCTGTAGAATATCATCAGTAGGTTGTAGAATATCTTCAGTAGGCTGTAGAATATCTTCAGTAGGCAGTAGAATATCATCAGTAGGTTGTAGAATATCTTCAGTAGGCTGTAGAATATCATCAGTAGGTTGTAGAATATCTTCAGTAGGCTGTAGAATATCTTCAGTAGGCAGTAGAATATCTTCAGTAGGCAGTAGTATATCTTCAGTAGGATGTAGAATATCTTCAGTAGGTTGTAGAATATCTTCAGTAGGCTGTAGAATATCTTCAGTAGGATGTAGAATATCTTCAGTAGACTGTAGAATATCTTCAGTAGGCTGTAGAATATCTTGAGTAGGCTGTAAAATAGCTTCAGTAGGTTGTAGAATATCTTCAGTAGGTTGTAGAATATCTTGAGTAGGCTGTAGAATATCTTGAGTAGGTTGTAGAATATCTTGAGTAGGTTGTAGAATATCCCCAGTAGGCTGTAGAATATCTTCAGTAGGCTGTAGAATATCTTCAGTAGGTTGTAGAATATCTTCAGTAGGTTGTAGAATATCTTCAGTAGGCTGTAGAATATCTTCAGTAGGCTGTGGAATATCTTGAGTAGGCTGTGGAATATCTTGAGTAGGGTGTAGAATATCTCCAGTAGGCTGTAGAATATCTTCAGTAGGCTGTAGAATATCTTCAGTAGGTTGTAGAATATCTTCAGTAGGTTGTAGAATATCTTTGGTAGGCTGTAGAATATATTCGGTAGGCTCTAGAATGTCTTCAATAGGTTGTAGAATATTTTAGGTAGACTGTAGTATATCTTCAGTGAGTGGTAAAATATCCTCAGTAGACTGTAGAAAATCTTAAGTAAGCTGTAGAATATCTTCAGTAGGCTTTAGAACATCTTCAATAGGTTGGCCAATACGTTCAGTAGGCTGTAGAATATCTGCAATAGGCTGTAGAATATCTTCAGTAGGATGTTGAATATCTTTAGTAGACTCTAAATTATCTTTGGTAGGCTGTAGAATATCTTCAGTAGGTTGTAGAATATCTTCAGTAGGCTGTAGAATATCTTCAGTAGGTTGTAGAAATGAATATCTTCTGTAGGTTGTAGAATATTTTAAGTAGGTTGTAGATTATCTTCAGTAGGTTGTAGAATATCTTCTGTAGGTTGTAGAATATCTTCAGTAGGCAGTAGTATATCTTCTGTAGGCTGTAGAATATCTTCAGTAGGCTGTAGAATATCTTCAGTAGGTTGTAGAATATCTTCAGTAGGTTGTAGAATATCTTTGGTAGGCTGTAGAATATCTTTGGTAGGCTCTAGAATGTCTTCAATAGGTTGTAGAATATTTTAGGTAGACTGTAGTATATCTTCAGTGAGTGGTAAAATATCCTCAGTAGACTGTAGAAAATCTTAAGTAAGCTGTAGAATATCTTCAGTAGGCTTTAGAACATCTTCAATAGGTTGGCCAATACGTTCAGTAGGCTGTAGAATATCTGCAATAGGCTGTAGAATATCTTCAGTAGGATGTTGAATATCTTTAGTAGACTCTAAATTATCTTTGGTAGGCTGTAGAATATCTTCAGTAGGTTGTAGAATATCTTCAGTAGGCTGTAGAATATCTTCAGTGGGTTGTAGAAATGAATATCTTCAGTAGTCTGTAGAATATTTTAAGTAGGTTGTAGATTATCTTCAGTAGGTTGTAGAATATCTTCTGTAGGTTGTAGAATATCTTCAGTAGGTTTTAGAATATCTTCAGTAGACTGTAGAATATCTTGAGTAGGCTGTAGAATATCTTCAGTAGGCTGTAGAATATCTTCTGTAGGATGTTGAATATCTTTAGTAGACTCTAAATTATCTTTGGTAGGCTGTAGAATATCTTCAGTAGGTTGTAGAATATCTTCAGTAGGCTGTAGAATATCTTCAGTAGGTTGTAGAAATGAATATCTTCTGTAGGTTGTAGAATATTTTAAGTAGGTTGTAGATTATCTTCAGTAGGTTGTAGAATATCTTCTGTAGGTTGTAGAATATCTTCAGTAGGTTTTAGAATATCTTCAGTAGGCTGTGGAATATCTTGAGTAGGCTGTAGAATATCTTCAGTAGGCTGTAGAATATCTTCAGTAGGCTGTAGAATATCTTCAGTAGGCAGTAGTATATCTTCAGTAGGCTGTAGAATATCTTGAGTAGGCTGTAGAATATCTTCAGTAGGTTGTAGAATATCTTCAGTAGGCTGTAGAATATCTTCAGTAGGTTGTAGAAATGAATATCTTCAGTAGTCTGTAGAATATTTTAAGTAGGTTGTAGATTATCTTCAGTAGGTTGTAGAATATCTTCTGTAGGTTGTAGAATATCTTCAGTAGGTTTTAGAATATCTTCAGTAGACTGTAGAATATCTTGAGTAGGCTGTAGAATATCTTCAGTAGGCTGTAGAATATCTTCAGTAGGCTGTAGAATATCTTCAGTAGGCTGTAGAATATCTTCAGTAGGCAGTAGTATATCTTCAGTAGGCTGTAGAATATCTTCAGTAGGCTGTAGAATATCTTCAGTAGGTTGTAGAATATCTTCAGTAGGCTGTAGAATATCTTCAGTAGGCAGTAGAATATCTTCAGTAGGTTGTAGAATATCTTCAGTAGGCTGTAGAATATCTTCAGTAGGTTGTAGAATATCTTCAGTAGGCTGTAGAATATCTTCAGTAGGCAGTAGAATATCTTCAGTAGGCAGTAGTATATCTTCAGTAGGATGTAGAATATCTTCAGTAGGTTGTAGAATATCTTCAGTAGGCTGTAGAATATCTTCAGTAGGATGTAGAATATCTTCAGTAGACTGTAGAATATCTTCAGTAGGCTGTAGAATATCTTGAGTAGGCTGTAAAATATCTTCAGTAGGTTGTAGAATATCTTGAGTAGGCTGTAGAATATCTTGAGTAGGTTGTAGAATATCTTGAGTAGGTTGTAGAATATCCCCAGTAGGCTGTAGAATATCTTCAGTAGGCTGTAGAATATCTTCAGTAGGTTGTAGAATATCTTCAGTAGGCTGTAGAATATCTTCAGTAGGTTGTAGAATACCTTCAGTAGATTGTAGAATATCTTCAGTAGGCTGTAGAATATCTTCAGTAGGCTGTAGAATATCTTCAGTAGGTTGTAGAATATCTTCAGTAGGTTGTAGAATATCTTCAGTAGGCTGTAGAATATCTTCAGTAGGTTGTAGAATACCTTCAGTAGATTGTAGAATATCTTCAGTAGGTTGTAGAATATCTTCAGTAGGCTGTAGAATATCTTCAGTAGGCTGTGGAATATCTTGAGTAGGCTGTGGAATATCTTGAGTAGGGTGTAGAATATCTCCAGTAGGCTGTAGAATATCTTCAATAGGCTGTAGAATATCTTCAGTAGGCTGTAGAATATCTTCAGTAGGCTGTAGAATATCTTCAGTAGGTTGTAGAATATCTTCAGTAGGCTGTAGAATATCTTCAGTAGGCAGTAGAA
>BLSH010108046.1:1103064-1116092 GCA_018402905.1 Glandirana rugosa
TTAGTTTCCCGGCTCTCTCTCCTTCTCTCTCTCTCCCTCTACTTCTCTCTCTCTCCCTCTCCCCCTCCCCCCCTCTCTCCCTCTCCCCCCTCTCTCTCCCTCCCCCCCCTCTCTCTCTCTCTCCCCCTCTCTCTCTCTTTTACATACATACACATATATATATGCCAGATTGTGGAGAGTGCAAAATCTGGTGCAGCTCTGCATAGAAACCAATCAGCTTCTAACTTCAGCTTGTTCCATTAAGCTTTGACAATGAAACCTGGAAGTTCATTGGTTTGTATGCAGAGCTGCCCCAGATTTTGCACTCCCCAGCTTCAGTTAATTAACCCCTCTATCTCTCTACATGCTTTAGTAAAGGGGCCCTTTGATTTTGGATCAAGTCACCATACCCCTTCGCAGAACCCCCCCACCCCCACTTTGCTCCTATAGAGCTGACATAAAGGGTTAACAGATAACTATGGTTCTGGTCAGCACCCCCAACCCCAGCAAACTCAGCACAAACTGGACCAGTAGTAGAAGCAGTGGGGAACTTTGCTAAGTGCAAGCAAACCAGATACCAGAAGAGACAACCTTCCAGCAGGCTTAAGATCTCATTTAATGACACTGCCTGCAATCAGATAAAGCCATAAAGAAAGCCCTTTGAAGTTAAGATGAGTAATTCCTATAGAGCCAGCAGGAATAAACCTCAGGCTATGCACACACCAGGGTCCACTTGAGCCCTCCAGTGGTGTATTACAGAGAGAAGGGAAGATTAGAGGATGAACCTGAGACAGCAGAGCTCAGAATACCAGTACAAGGCTTGCAAAATACCAGTACAAGGCTTGCAAAATACCAGTACAAGGCTTGCAAAATACCAGTACAAGGCTTCAGAACACCAGTACAAGGCTTCTCAATACCAGCAAAAGGCTTCAGAACACCAGTACAAGGCTTGCAAAATACCAGTACAAGGATTCAGAATACCAGTACAAGGCTTGCAAAATACCAGTACAAGGCTTCAGAACACCAGTACAAGGCTTCAAAATAGTAGTACAAGGTTTCAGATCAGAATACCAGTACAAGGATTCAGAATACCAATACAAGGTTTGCAAAATACCAGTACAAGGCTTATCAATACCAGCAAAGGGCTTCAGAACACCAGTACAAGGCTTCTGCTACTCATCTGAGCAATGCAATCTGCAGAGAGTCTGCAACACACACGTTTTATATATGAATATATATATATATATATATATATATATATATATTAAGAAAATAAATATTTTGGAGTGTGGTAACATTGGATTACATATATATCTATTTATATTCAAATGGTTATAAATAAATATATATAGCAAAACTTGCTATCTGCTGTGCACCTACATTATCTGCATCTATTGGGTGATTGCTGCCTGCAACATCTGGAACACACAAATACTGTATAATATATAAAGAAAGAGAGAGAGGGAAGGAGAGTAACCTATGCTCTCTAAAATGACCATTTTCCCAACATTGTGCCATCTGGTATATGATAAAGACCTAGAACCCCATGCCACCGAATTCATGTTATCAGGATGAAATCTCGGATAGCGATGGTTCTACCTTTGCGCCTTTCCTTGCACAGCCCGACAATTGCGCAGCACAGCAAAAACATCGGCCAGAAGACTGGCATTAAACCCCTGCAATGCCCTTAAAATATTGCCCAGGAAATGCCCACGTTGGCACTAAAGCCTGCACCTAATAGGAACAGATGGCATGCAAGAACCTAAGGCAGAGCTCCCTGCTTGCACAAGGACATATATGAAATGCACAGTGCCAATATTTAATGGCATGCGGGTGGCATGCTGGCAATGGAAAGGTGACATGCTGGCAATGGGAAGGTGGAATTATGTTGGCAATGGGAAGGCGGTATGTTCACAATGGGAAGGTGGCATGCTGGCAATGGGAAGGCGGCATGCTGACAACGGGAAGGCGGCATGCTGACAATGGGAAGGCGGTATGCTGGCAATGTAAAGGTGGCATGCTGGCAATGGTAAGGAAAGGCGGTCTGTTCACAATGGAAAGGTGGCATGTTGATAATGGGAAAGCGGCATGCTAACAATGCGTTTCAGGTGGTATGTTGGCAATGTAAAAGTGGCATTCTGGGAAATGGAAGGTGGCATGTTGGCAAAGTAAATGTGGCATGCTAACAATAGGAAGGTGGTATGTTGGCCATGAGAAGGTAGCGTGTTGGCAATGGGAAGGTAGCACCCTGGCAATTGGAAGGTGGTATGCTGGCAATGGGAAGGTGGCATGCTGACAATGGGAAGGTAGCATGCTGGCAATTGGAAGGTGGCATGCTGACAATGGGAAGGTAGCATGCTGGCAATTGGAAGGTGGTATGCTGACAATTGGAAGGTGGCATGTTGGCAATGAAAAGGTGACATGGCACTTACCTCCACAGCTTGCCCAGGGTCTTGCTGAGCTCCGCATTGTGCAGATGGGGATACTGGTCTGCCAGCTTCCTCCGGGCAGCCTGTGCCCACACCATGAAGGCATTCATGGGCCTCTTGACATGCGGTTTGTTCTTGCTGGATCCATTGACCCTGACTGGCATGGGCACCAGGGTCCAGTCATATCCCTTCAGCACCTGGCTGACCGCCTCTCTGATGCAGACAGGGAACTTCTCATCCTCTGTCTCCTTCTTCAGGTCCTGGTCCCCCTTGGTGAAGGTGTTCTCTTGGGGTCTGGTGTTCTCTGTGTCTGATCCAGAACCAGAGGGGCAGGGGGAGCCAGCTGAGTCCTCAGACATGCTAGGGCTGGGTGCCCCAGACAGGCACTTCTCTTGCTCTTCTGTCATCTTTAAGAAAGGATCCAATAGATTCATGCGAATGAGATGGGGAGTGGGGTGCAAGGAGAAAAAAAAATATATATGAAAAATGTGCAGAAGGGTGGGGGGCCCAGTTATAGGCTTCTCACAGAGGTGGGGGTGTGCAGAGTCTCTTGGAGAAGGAAGGATAAACCATAGGTAGGTGTCTGGGTGATCTTCCAGGTTCCCCTTGGCATGCACAGTCCTTCCAGCGCAGCAATCACAGTGACCCAACTTCACAGTCTGCTCTGCATAGCCACTGGGATGCTGCAATAAATACCATCCTCCTTTGTAACTTTCTGCCAATCACAGGCAGGCACTCCCACCTGACTGGGCGGAGCCTGGAGCTGTTCTAGAATCAGAAAAAAAAAAGTCAGAGAGAGAGAAAAATTCTAACTGCTGTCAGTGCTGAGCTATCCAACTGCAGCCCTGCCTTTGTTTGCCTAGACAGCTTTTAAACAAATGTTGTATATTTATCACACAGCTGTATAATGGATGGCACTGCCCACATCTCCTGGCATGGTGTACAGAGGACTGGTGGGTAGTCCGGTGCCCACATCTCTTGATATAGCATATAGAGGACTGGTGGGTAGCCCGGTGCCCTAATCCCTTAACATGCTATACTGAGGAATGGTGGGTAGTCCAGTGCCCTCATCTCCTAACATGGCATACAGAGGACTGTTGGGTAGTCCACATCTCCTGACATGGCATACAGAGGACTGGTGGGTAGTCCAGTGCCCACATCTCATGGCATGGTATACAAGAGACTGGTGGATAGCCCAGTGCCCTCATCTCCTGAAATGGCATACAGAGAACTGGTGGGTAGTTTTGTGCCCACATCTCCCAACATGTCATACAGAGGAATGGTGGGTAGTCCAGTGCCCACATCTCCTAACATGTCGTCATAAAGAGGACTGGTGGGTAATTCAGTGCCCTCATCGCCTAACATGTCATAAAGAGGACTGGTGGGTAGCCCAGTGCCCTCATCGCCTAACATGTCATAAAGAGGACTAGTGGGTAGCCCAGTGCCCTCATCTCCTGACATGGCATACAGAGGACTGGCGGGTAGTCCAGTGCCCACATCTTCTAACATGTCATATAGAGCAATGGTGGGTAGTCCAGTGCCCACATCTCCTAACATGTCGTCATAAAGAGGACTGGTGGGTAATTCAGTGCCCTCGTCGCCTAACATGTCATAAAGAGGACTGGTGGGTAGCCCAGTGCCCACATCTTCTAACATGTCATATAGAGCAATGGTGGGTAGTCCAGTGCCCACATCTCCTAACATGTCGTCATAAAGAGGACTGGTGGGTACTCCAGTGCCCTCATCGCCTAACATGTCATAAAGAGGACTAGTGGGTAGCCCAGTGCCCTCATCTCCTGACATGGCATACAGAGGACTGGCGGGTAGTCCAGTGCCCACATCTTCTAACATGTCATATAGAGCAATGGTGGGTAGTCCAGTGTCCATATCTTATAACATGGCATACAGAGGAATGGTGGGTAGTCCAGTGCCCTCATCTCATAACATGGCATACGGAGGACTTGTGGGTAGTCAAGTGCCCCTATTTCCTACCATGTCATACAGAGGACTGGTGGGTAGCCCAGTGCCCACACCTCCTAACATGTCATAAAGAGGACTGGTGGGTAGCCCAGTGCCCTCATCTCCTAACATGTCATATATAGGACTGGTGGGTAGTCCAGTGCCCTCATTTTCTAATATGAAATAAAGAGGACTGGTGGGTAGTCCAATGCCCTCGTCTCCTAACATGGCATAAAGATGACTGCTGGGTAGTCAGTCCAGTGCCCACATCTCCTAATATGTCACATGGAAGACTGGCAAATCGCCCAGAACACATGCTGGACTCCAGCTTGGTGGGAAAGGATTGGACCATTTTATCATTATTATAATGACCTTTCTTGGACTGCTAGTGTAACTATCTGTTTAAAGGTATCAGTCGGTTAACCAGTGCATTGCTGGCTCCTACACACACCGATGATGCTTTACACACGATTCGATCATAGATGTGAATATTACTCCATGCTTGCAGTGAAGACTTTTAACTCCTTTAATAAATCCGCCCAATGGATGGGGGTGCCCTTACCTTGCAGCATTGGATTCAAGCGCCATCAGGGGCACTACCAGCATGTTTGTTGGGTAAAATGGAGTGCAATCTCCTAGGACTAGTGGTTGCATGCACTCTGTAACATGTTGCTGTTCAATAAATACAGCAAATAAATAGCTGAACCCCAAGCCTGCTAGAAACCCGTATCATACTAGCACTTTTCTCTATAACCCCCCCCCCCCCCCCAACCAGCTAATATTTTGTACAGCACCCCCACCTTACCTAAACATTCTTTTTTCAGTAGAAGAATGCAGAGCTGCATAAGGCATTTGCTGCAATTGCAATACCGCCTTCCGCCTATAGGGGGCAGCAACGCTCCAGAAAACTGTCCCAGGCTCTCTGGTCTCTGGCTCCCCAGTACAGTTTTGGGGGGGAGGTGAGAGAGAAGAAGCTTTTTTTTTTAGGTCTCAGCATTAATAAGCGTTGCATAGTAACTTTGCAGAGAATAGGTAGCAATGTTTGACCACTGATTGCTGCTAATTACACCTATCTCTGGCAAACAACAAGGACACTTCTGTTGGCTTTTTTTTTTTTTTTTTTGCTCATCAGGCATTTGGTTGACATGGGATAGCAATTCCCTGCCCTTATCTCCATGGCAGGGAGTTCATAAATCCAAGGTGCTCATTATTGTTTTCTACAAGGAAAATTTTACATGTAGGATACAGTTTAAAAAAATAATAATTTTGCATTTATATATATATTATTATTATTATATGTATATATAATATATATACCAATCACAGTCCCATGGAATTTAATATTTGCTCAGATCACCGGAGTTTTATAAAGGAGTTTCGGGGTTCCCTTCACACCAATGAGCGCCTTCAAATCCTTTAATTTCACCCAATTTTATTTTTATATTTTTATTACTCTGAAGATTTTAGGATATTCCCAGGCAGGATCGGGACAAAGTGTATTTATGTTATCAGTTTTTGTTTGCACACTTTTTTTTCTTATTTGTTACAATAATATAATGACAATAATAATAATAATAATAATAACAATAATAATAATATAATGACAATAATAATAATAATAATAATAATAATAACAATAATAATAATATAATGACAATAATAACAATAATAATAATACCAATAATAATGAACAAATCGAATTAACACGAATCCATCAAACTTCCGAATTAGACACCCGGATTGTCCCTGCAGACATTGGAAAACGGATGCAGGATTTGCAGAATTCTTCATTCCATCTCCGATTCTGCACTGAAACATTTACAAAGTTTGGAAAGTTGTATTAAACTTAGTGTTGGGTTATGAAAGAGTTAACAGGGAAGGGGGAGAAAATACAGAGAAAGCAGAGAAAGAAGGATTTAGTAATCTAGAAAAGATATTATATAAAATATAAAAAGAAAAAAAAAACATATATATATATTATACTGATATGTATATGTATGATATGTATATACGATATACTGAAATACAGGTTGATAGATATAGATATATATCTATATCTATTTTATTTTTGTACATTTTATATAATATATTTTCTAGATTTTAAATCCTTCTTAATGCTTTCTTATATATATATATATATATATATATATATATATATATTTATATTTAAATACATTATATCAAAACAATGTAATAAGTTTACAAACGTTTCAAAAAGAAAAAAGTTCAAATAAAAGCTGCAAACCTGAAAACAGGAATATCTGAAACACAAGGAGAGTTGCAGTCATTGCTTTGTCGCCTCTCCAGATGCCCCAATGTCATCTATTATACCAAGTCGTCTCCCCAGATGTGCTAATTTCAATTACTGCAATAATTCTGCAATCAGAGCTGCAGCCAACTGCCTTACAGCAAACTGCTCACTTTAATTCCCAACAACATCAAATGCACACAAGGAAAAAGAAAAAAAAAAGGGAAAAAAAACAGTGCTGGGACAGTAAAACCACAAAAAATATTTTCAGCTATTATTAAATAAATAATGAAAATTAGAGTATTGTTTTCAATTTTTTTATATTGCATGCTCTTGTAAATCTCCTTCCTTTTTGACTCTATGTTATCTTTTTTTTTTTATGTGGACCTGTATCAAACTTTTATTAGATGTATGATGATCATGAAGAGATACAACTAAACTTTTATTAAATGTATCATAATCATGAAGAGATACAACTTTAGATTTTTTTTTAATATATAATAATCATAAAGAGATACAAATAAACTTTTAATAAATGTATAAGAATCATAGAGATACAAATAAACTTTTAATAAATGTATAAGAATCATAAAGAGATACAAATAAACTTTTAATAAATGTATAACAATCATAGAGATACAAATAAACTTTTAATAAATGTATAATAATCATGAAGAGATACAAATAAACTTTTAATAAATGTATAATAATCATAAAGAGATACAAATAATCTTTTAATAAATGTATGATAATCATGAAGAGATACAGCTAAACTTTTAATAAATGTATAATAATCATAAAAAAATACAAATGAACTTTTAATAAATATATAATAATCATAAAGAGATACAAATAATATTTTAATAAATGTATAATAATCATAAAGAGAAACAAATAAACTTTTAATAAATGTAAAATAATCATAAAAAAATACAAATGAACTTTTAATAAATATATAATAATCATAAAGAGATACAAATAATATTTTAATAAATGTATAATAATCATAAAGAGATACAAATGAACTTTTAATAAATGTATAATAATCATAAAGAGATACAAATAATATTTTAATAAATATATAATAATCATAAAGCGATACAAATGAACTTTTAATAAATGTATAATAATCACGAAGAGATACAGCTATTAATACTTCTAATATCTATATAGCTTTACACAACCTGTGCTAATAAATAAAACATAACAGCCACACAATAAAATTCATTGTTTTTAAAGATTTCATAGCAAATTTACAAAACTCACCCACACACTGCAACAAGTTACATTTAATAATAATGATTTTTTTTTTTTTTTTTTTACAATTTAATGTCAAACATTTTTTCCTTTGTTACTTACAGAACAGAGCTATTAAATGCCACTTGATAAGCTGGTGTTTTATGTCATTTCTACTGTAGTGGAGTCTCTCCCTGCAGAATGTTCAGGAAAGTGCTGCTTTCTCAATGCACAGTCGTTGTAGTAAAAGAAAGTGAAGGACCTGAATGGGAGAGGAGAGAGTAAAACTTATCTGCTGCACTGATGGCTCTTAAGCTTGGCAAATATTTGATGTAGTTGGAGAGACAGGGAATGCTGTTTATTGAAGGCTGTTTGCTTGTGGCACTTCACTTTCCTGCACTGATAAATCACACTGCTTGCTTGAGAAGATCAACAGATCTCCAGCCCTTTAATGTACTACAACTCACATCATTAAAGGAGCAGGATGGGCATTGCAGTCCACCAATCAGGAGATGGGGTTTGCTGCAAACTCTTTCAGACAGGAAATCAGAGCATTTTTCATTTTAAACATAAGAATAAAAATGCAATATATTGCAGCTCACCAGTGCTTTCATTTCCTTTTTTTTATTTCCTTGTGTTTGAATTTATTTTTTCTTTTCTCCCTTTTTTTTTTTTTTAACTCCAGCAGGGTTGCCAACCGCCAGTAAATTTACTGACAGTTTGTAAAAATCAGTGATTTTTACAACTGTCTATAAATATCAGAGTCTGATAATTGGTCAGGCTGTGCTGACTTTTTAAGTGTAAACCAGGCAAACTACCTGATATGGGTATTGTCAGTGTTTCCATGTTGTGTTTAAATATCAATTGTCTTAGTTTTTAATAGAAGTTCTGTTAATTTTTGGGTTGCCAGTAAAAAAATGTGCTCCGCCAGTAAAATTTCCATGTTTTGCCAGTAAAAAACACTGCAGGAGGTTGGCAACACTGCCTGCCAGTATCAGACTCTCTTCCTTGCCCCAGGGTGACAACACTCAGTCAGTCAACTGTATCTATGGAGGAAGAGTATTGCCACCCTAGGACAGGAGCGTATTACTGGCAGGGTCACCAGTTGAAAAAAAAAAGGGGGAAATAAGAGGAAAAATAATGCAGCACAATAACATTTTTTGTTCCTGATTTTAGTTGGGGGGAGGTGCACTGTAGTCCACACAGTGGGGCTGATTTACTAAAACCGGAGAGCGCAGCTCTGCACAGCTTCAAGTTTTTTTTTTTTATGTCAAAGCTTAATTGAAGGAGCTGAAGTTTATTTATTTTATTTCAGGTACTTCTATAGCGCCGTCAATTTACGCAGTGCTTTACATATACATTGCACAGTCACATCAGTCCCTGCCATAGGCGTTGCGCACAGGGTGTGCCACCCTAATCGCCCCGTGTGATGCAGATTCCCCCTATATTTCTCCAAAGCCTCCTAATGGGGCTCCTAAACAAATTAAAAGTAATAATAATAAAAATACAATTTGTAAAATAAAATAAAAAAAACTACTAAAACCATCCACCTCCCAACTGTTTGAGCTTTGGGATGCACACCCTAATGCAATAGACCGTGCACACCTATGGTCCCTACCCTCAAGGAGCTTACAGTCTAAGGTCCCTAACTCACATTCATACACATAGGGCCAACTTAGACAGGATCTAGCTTACCGACCAGCATGTCTTTGGAGTGTGGGAGGAAACCGGAGTACCCGGAGGAAACCCACGTAGGCACAAGGAGAACATGCAAACTCCAGGCAGGTAGTGTTGTGGTTGGGATTGCGAACCAGCGACCCTTTTGCTGCCAGGCGAAAGTGCTATCTACTATACCACTGTGCCGCCCAAGTGGCACACAGGGCCGGCTCTACCACTAGGCGGAGTAGGCGGCCGCCTAGGGTGCACTGCCGCCTAGGGGCGCCTGGCCAATGTTGATCTGTTACTGGCTGCTTCACATTGATTCATGTACTGACTGAGATAATGAGATTGTATTATCACATGTCATCTGCAAATGTATATAGAAATAGTGACTGATCTGCCAAATAAGCCCTCTCCGCCCCCACCCCCCGTGAGGCTGTATTTGATGGGCACAGGTGAGGCTGTATTTGATGGGCGCAGGTGATACTGTATTGATTGGTGCTGGTGCAGCTGTATATGATGGGCACGGGTGAAGCTGTATTTGATGGGCACAGGTGAAGCTGCATTTGATGGGCACAGGTGAGGCTGTATTTGAAGGGCACAGGTGAAGATGTATTTGATGGGCACAGGTGATGCTGTATTGATTGGTGCTGGTGCAGCTGTATATGATGGGCACAGGTGAAGCTGTATTTGATGGGCACAGGCGAAGCTGCATTTGATGGGCACAGGTGAGGCTGTATTAATTGGTGCTGGTGAAGCTGTATTTGATGGCCGCTGGTGAGGTTGCATTTGATTGGCGCTGATCAGGCTGGGCAGGGAAAAGGGGGTGGAGTCAGGGATAAAGCCAAGGGGGTGGGGGGGGGGCGGCAAAATGAGGTTTCGCCTAGGGTGTCAAAAATCCTTGCACCAGCCCTGGTTGCACAGCTGCACCAGATTTTGCACTCTCCAGTTTTAGTAAATGTGGACTTAGTGAGGACTACTGATCAGAGTTAGCACAGGCAGAGAGAACATGAAGCTGGACTTTTGGCAGGATCAACATCCTTTTTTTTTCTTGTACCTATGGAACAGATAGGACAAAACATTTCTAAAGCGGTAGTAAACTGCAGCTGATGCAAGAAAAAAATCCCCTGCAAGGCAATGTTATAATGTGCTAGTATGCATTGCATACTAGCACATTATGAGAGACATACCTTAGAAAGAAGCCGTCCAGTATCACCCTGTCACTGCTGAGAGGGCTGACATCTTCCCCCGGTCTTTCCTCCAGGTTTGCGGGCTCCGGCGCTGTGAGTGGCTGAAGCCACATTGACATCACTCCCACGCATGTGCAAAGGAGCCGCGGTTTACAGCACGGGCTCTGAAGGTCCAGCACCGTATGCCGGTTCCATGCACTCTGAATATCTCCTAAACAGTGCAAGTTTAACCGGTTCCTGACTGGCTAGCGCACATTTACTGCTGCAGAGTGGCTCAATTACGCAAAGCCGCCGTCTATAAACAGCGGCTCGCACGTGCCCGCCGCACTTTTCAGGAGTGTGCCCACAGTTTGGCCGGACCCGATGTCCACCGGCGAGCCACGATCACCTGGCGGAGAGAAAGAACGGGGAAACGCCAATGTAAACACGGTGGTTCCCCGCTCTATCAGTGCCCTTTTAAAAGATCTACTGATCCCTGTCACTTGGATCAGGTAGATCTCTGGTGCCCCTGGCAGCCCAGCCCCCTCACAGTTAGAACACGCCCAGGGAACACAGCTAACCCCTAGATCGCCCCCTTCACTGCCAATGACGTTTATACAGTAATCAGTGGATATTTAAATTTCTGATCGCTGTATAAATGTCATTGGTCCCCAAAAAAGTGTCAAAAATGTCCGACATGTCTGCCCCAATATTGCAGTCCTGATAAAAATCGCAAATCCCCACCAATACCAGTAAAAAAAAACAAAAAATTGTAAAAACGCCAGAAATTAATTCTCATGGTTTGTAAACGTGTCAGCATTTGCGCAAACCAATCAATAAACGCTGATTGTGATTTTTTTTACCAAAAATATGAGGAAAAATATAAATCGGCCAAAACCGATGAATAAATTAGTTTTTTTTTCTATATTTTTTTTTTGGATTTGTATTTTAGCAAGAAGTAAGAAATATTGTTTTTCTTTTGCAAAACTGTCGCTCTTTTTTTGTTTATAGCGGCGATCAGAAATGGCACAGAGGGGATCAAATACCACCAAAAGAACGCTCTATTTGTGGGGAAAAAAGGACGCAAATTTCGTTTGGGTGCAACGTCGCACGACCGCGCAATTGTCAGTTAAAGCGACGCAGTGCCGAATTGCAAAAAGTGCTCTGGCCCTAGCCTGGGAAATCCTTCCGGGGCTGAAGGGGTTAAGAGATTACTATCATTTTAAGAGACCAAAATGGAGAAAAACACGAGAATGTTATCGTTGGGGTTTATAGACTTTTTAAGACAGAAGGGGGGCTTATTTACTAAAGCTGGAGAGTGCAAAATCAGGCTCACTTCTGCATTAACCAATCAGCTTCTAACCTCAACTTGTTCAATTAAGCTTTGGGAATAACACCTGGAAGCTGATTGGTTTCTATACCCAAGTGAGCCTGATTTTGCACTCTCCAGCTTTAGTAAACACACCATTGTGGGTCATAGGCATAGGGTGTGCTGGGTGTGCCTGGGTACACTCTAATCATCCTGTGCGGTGCAGATTCCTCCTGTTTAGACCCCTGGTATTTAACCAAAGCCCGCTGATGGGTCTCCTAAAAAAATTGTATTAAATAATAATATAATAAAAATTAAAAACTACTGACACCAATCTTTGCCCTACTGGCACCGTCAGTACGTCACATGCATGCGTGAGTGAGCTTTTGGGTGCACACCCTAATGCAGGGGTAGGCAACCTGGGACCCTCCAGCTGTTGCAAAACTACAAGTCCCATCATGCTTCTGGGGTAATTGTAACGGGCAGCCTCGAAAAGCCTCATGGGAAATGTAGTTCCACAACAGCTGGTTGCCTACCACTGCCCTAATGCAATAGGGTACACACACCTATGGGCATAGGTAGTGCCCGGACAAGGTCACCTAGAGCCCAGGGCAAACATGCCCAACTGCGCCCCTCTCCCCCAAGATGTATGAGCGTTATGTCTTAGCAAAAAGCCCCTCCCAAAAAATTGGGCACTAATCTGCATACTTACCCCCTAAGCATAAATCCCCCCCCCATCTCCCAGTATAATTCTGCCCCCCTGCTGAAATCCCCCCCTCTCAGCATAAATCTTTGCCAACACAAATGCACCTCCCAAAAACAAAAAACATCACCCATCCTAGCACAAATCCTTTCCCCCTCCTGACAGATCCTCTCCCCCCAACTCCAAATCCCCCTCCCCTAGAACAAACACAACCCCTAAATTTCCCCCCCAAGCACATGATGGATACGGGTATCCACACACATGGGATAACGTAATCCCGTCACCATCCGTTGGTCGACAACACCTTGATGTAAAGGGTACTCCGAAAAGCTCCGAC
>BLSH010108046.1:1168714-1179603 GCA_018402905.1 Glandirana rugosa
CCCCCCCCCCCCCCCCCCCCCCCCCCCCCCCCCCCCCCCCACTCTAGAAGATGTTGCCCCGGCACTGTCCCTTTTACTGGACTGCTACTGCTGTCACACCCTGCCCCCCCCACCCCAACTGCCTCAAGAAAACCACCCACCCACCTTGGTGGCCAAAGCAAGTGCATGGCCAAACATGAGCAGTGCAAATGCCATAGTAACTTTGGGCAGCTGGAGGACACAGGGAAGGAAGAGAATGAGGACGCCACAGGATGGTACACCTATCAATGTCATGCATATGTAGGGGGGGGTGCAGTTCCTCATCCTTGCCGAGGGGCACTAGACCACCTTGTCCCGGCGCTGCCTGCAGCCTCCCTATTAAGTACACCCCTTCAAAGAAATCGTATTCCTTGATGGCAGTGGCCTCTTTCAACAGGATAATGTGCCCCGCCATACTACAAAAATGGTTCAAGAGTGATTTTAGGAACACAGCAACGCGTTTCAGGAGTTGACTTGGCCTCCAAATTCTCCAGATCGCCACCCGATTGAGAATCTGTGTGATATGTTGGAAAAACAAGTCTGATCCATGGAGGCCCCACCTTCCAAATTACAGGACTTAAAGGATCTGCTAGTGATGGCTTGGTGCCGATACCACAGCGCACCTTCAGAAGTTTAGCGAAGTCCCTGGACGGGTCAAGGTTGTTTTGGGGGGGGGACCTACTCAATATTAGATGGGTGGTCATAAAGTAATGGCTGATCAGTTTATATACACTGTATATATTAATAATAATTTAGTATTTTATTCCTGATAGAAAGGAAATGCCAGGGACCCAAACACACTGAACACTACTAAACGATGCAGATATGCAGTCCATGGGGGGACCACACCCGGGGGACCGACACGCTGTATCAAAATGCTAATTATTGCAGTATCAACACTCGTAACCGGTGGGAAGGCAATGATTGTAAGGCAGGTGCGTTAAAAAAACTTCATCACTGCGGCCTAAGAAAATAGGTCACGTAAAACTAATTTTTGTCACGCCTTACGACACGCTGCGCCTTCGTTTGTTGGGTTCCATTCTAAATGAATGGCAATGCAAATACCCTGATGCAGAGTTTGTTCCCGCAATGCAATAGGGTGAACCTGGCCTTTCTCTTTAGCACTTCATACGGCTTTACTGGACCTAGGCTTTCCAGAGTCTGCACATTCTGCTCACAGCTGGTTGAAAATCAGCCAACAGCTTGCAATCCTTTCCATCATCCAGAACATTCTTGGAACACAAGGCCGATGGGGAAAACCTTCCTGTAAGGGTTAAATTGAAGGGTTAACATCCCCTGGAAAAGGTGAAGGAAGTACAGATCCACAGAATGGGTGAAGCAGAAGCAGGAAAATCCTTGCACTGCAGGTCTTCAGGTACGTCTTCCTCTCCAGCAAAAACGGTGATCATCACAGATCCACAGAATGAATGAAGCAGACGCAGGGAGATCCTTGCATTGCAGGTCCTCAGGTACAGCTTTCCCTCCAGCAAGGAGAATGGTGATCATCACAGATCCACAGAATGGATGAAGCAGAAGCAGGGAGATCATTGCATTGCAGATCCTCAGGTACAACTTCCTCTCCAGCAAGGAGAAAAGTGAGCAGCAAAGATCCACAGAATGGACAAACCAGAAACAGAGAGATCCTTGCATTGCAGGTCTTCAGGTACAGCTTCCTCTCCAGCAAAAACGGTGATCATCACAGATCCACAGAATCAATGATGCAAATGCAGGGAGATCCTTGCATTGCAGGTCCTCAGGTAGAGCTTGCCCTCCAGCAAGGAGAATGGTGATCATCCCAGATCCACAGAATGGATGAAGCAGAAGCAGGGAGATCATTGCATTGCAGATCCTCAGGTACAGCTTCCTCTCCAGCAAGGAGAAAAGTGAGCAGCAAAGATCCACAGAATGGATTAACCAGAAGCAGAGAGATCCTTGCATTGCAGGTCTTCAGGTACAGCTTCCTCTCCAGCAAGGAGAATGGTGATCATCACAGATCCACAGAATGCATGAAGCAGAAGCAGATAGGTCCTTGTATTGCAGGTCGTCAGCTATGGTATCCTCTCCAGCAAGGAGAACATTGAGCAGCAAAGATCCACAGAGTGGATGAACCAGAAGCAGAGAGATCCTTGCATTGTAGGTCCTCAGCCAAGGCTTCCTCTCCAGCAAGAAGAACAGTGAGCAGCACAGTACTGACATCATCCAAATCTCACTCCAAATCTCCTGAGACTAGCAGTCAGAGACAGCAGTGCTTTAGATCAGTGGTTCACAACCCTGTCCTCAAGTACCCCCAACAGGCCATGTTTGCAGGTTTTCCTTTATCTTGCACAGGTGCTTTAAATCAGAGTCAATGGCTTGGTACTTTGGACAGCTATTTTATCTAAGAGAAATTCCCAAAACATGGCCAGTTGGGGGTACTTGAGGAGCGAGGTTGAGAACCACTGACTATACACTGTGAGTGGGGATAAATTGCTTTAAAAGTGGAATGGTCTTGAAGGTGTATGATCAGTGGTGGCACGTAATTCAGGGGGCATGGGCGCCGCCCCCTTAATCCATGCTTCTGCCCCCCTAGCGTGTAATGCATGTAGTGCATAGGTCAAGCATGTGCAATTCATAAAGTGCAGGGGTCAGGAGTGTGTACTGCACAGAATGCAGGAGTGTTAAATGCATGACATGTGGGGGTCAGGAGTAATGGTCCTGAAGGGGGTATGATTAAATAAAACCTGCGCTTACTCTGCTGTGGGTCAAAAGTACATAATGCAAAGACTGCAGGGGTCAGGAGTGTGTAACACAGAGTGCAAGGGTCAGGAATATTTAACACAGAGTGTTTTTTGGGTCACAAGTATGTAATGCACAGAGTGTAGTGGTCAGGAGTGTGTAATGCACAGAGTGTAGGGGTCAGGAGTGTGTAATGCACAAAGTGTAGGGGTCAGGATTGTGTAATGCACAGAGTGTAGGGGTGTTAAATTCACAACATGTGGGGGTCAGGAGGAATGGACTGAAGGGGCATGATTAAATAAAACCTGCGCTTACTCTGCTGTGGGTCAAGAGTACATAATGCAAAGACTGCAGGGGTCAGGAGTGTGTAACACAGAGTGCAAGGGTCAGGAATATGTAACACAGGGTGCTTTTGGGTCAGGAGTATGTAATGCACAGAGTGTAGTGGTCAGGAGTGTGTAATGCACAGAGTGTAGGGGTCAGGAGTGTGTAATGCACAAAGTGTAGGGGTCAGGATTGTGTAATGCACAGAGTGTAGGGGTGTTAAATTCACAACGTGTGGGGGTCAGGAGGAATGGTCCTGAAGGGGTATGATTAAATAAAACCTGCGCTTACTCTGCTGTGGGTCAAGAGTACATAATGCAAAGACTGCAGGGGTCAGGAGTGTGTAACACAGAGTGCAAGGGTCAGGAATATGTAACACAGGGTGCTTTTGGGTCAGGAGTATGTAATGCACAGAGTGTAGGGGTCAGGAGAGTGTAATGCACAGAGTGTAGGGGTCAGGAGTGTGTAATGCACAGAGTGTAGGGGTCAGGAGTGTGTAATGCACAGAGTGTAGGGGTCAGGAGTATGTAATGCACAGAGTGTAGGGATCAGGAGTATGTAATGCATAGAGTGTAGGGATCAGGAGTGTGTAATGCACAGGGTGTAGGGTCAGGAGTATGTAATGCACAGAGTGTAGGGGTCAGGAGTGTGTAATGCATGTAGTACAGGGGTCAGGAGTTTATACCACACAAAATGCAGGGGACAAGGGTAATGACAGCACAAAGTGTGGGGGTTGGGAGTATACATGGACGTGTGTAGAGAAATGCGACGGGCAAATATGTTGCGATCAACTTTGTTCAGATCAATCCAGTCAATAAATTTCTTTTTGATAGAAAAATAGAAAAGTCGCCCTTTGAAACCATTCAGATGTTTTCATGAAGGTCGTTGCTCAGTGACTTCCTGTTATAGAGTGACAACGTTCTTCCCCTGTCTCCAATTGGTTCTGGGTTGTCACCCTGTCTCATGGTCTTCTGATGGAGATCAGAAGTGGGTGTTTCTTTGATTGCTCAGTCTACTGCTATCATCGTCAAGAGACTCATCCTGGGAAATGACAAGGAGTGCTGGGAGTGCATGTAGAAGGGAAGTGGCTGAGAAGAGGCTGCAGTAAATCAGCAGCAGGAAGATTTTATTTCATTTTTATGATTCTCGGTGCTTTAGCCAAACAAACGTCAAACCCATTAAGGTTTACATCTTCTTTCTGTGCAGTGCGCATGGAAGGGATGGTTTAGCCCAGGAACATATTGATGGATGAAGAGGGAATGATCAGCGGTGTGACAAGGGAGAGCTTTTATTCCGGAAACATTGATGCAATAAATCATCTTTCTTTACCACCTCTGAAGATTGGGAGACAATAATTTCCCTGAAGGATGAGAATCTCCATGAATGGATCCCCAGTGTCATGAAACCGCTGTCTGTGGCCTGGGGGACCCCGAGCTGTGTTGTTGGGTGTGCAGGGAATTCATTCTATCAATGATTCTGTAAAGGAAGAAGAAGAAGCACGCAAGTTAAAGAGGACCTGTCACCAACTTATAGAATTGCAGAGAAAACTGTATTTCTTGCTGCTTTTTTCCTTCCCATAAATGATTTCTCATTGAGTGCAATGTGTCTGAGCCTTCTAGAAAATCTGACTACTCCACAAAGAGCCCATTCCCTAACACAGCCCTCTCCTCTTCTGGATGCGTGTCATTTCTGTCTGTGCTGGCCCAGCTCCTCCTGCCCTCACCTCCCTAGATAACCTTTTTAATGTTGCTGCCAGGGGAGGAGCGAAGGGGAATATTATAGAGAAGTCTTTCCCAACCAGGGTTCTGTGAAGCCCCAGTAGTCCTACAGGGATTGATGAGGGTTCCTTGAACATTGGTGGATTCTTCTGCCTCCTACAATGACCACCAATTTAAGGGGACAATTTTTTACTGACATCTAAAGAGGCACTTCTACACCGACTGCAATGTGACTTTGTTCAAGTTTCCACCAATGTAAGGGAGACTATACTGACCACCAATGTAAGGGAGACTATACTGACCACCAATGTAAGGGAGACTATACTGACCACCAATGTAAGGGAGACTATACTGACCACCAATGTAAGGAAGACTATACTGACCACCAATGTAAGGAAGACTATACTGACCACCAATGTAAGGGAGACTATACTGACCACCAATGTAAGAAGACAATTCCCCACGGACCACTAATTTAAGCGGTCATTATACCCACCATCAATGTAATACTAAACGCAGATGTAGGTCGCTATACTCATCATTAATGTAAGGGGGTACGATACTCACCATCAATGTAAGGGCAAACTACAATGACCACCAGTATAATGGGTTAAAACACTGATCACCAATGTAAGGGGGCATTACACTGACCAGAAATGTAAGAGGGCACTACAATGACCATAAATGTAAGGGGCACTACACTGCCCACCAATGTAAGGGGGCACTACACTGACCACCAATGCAAGGGGACACTACACTGGCCAGTGGCCACCAATGTAAGGGGACACTACACTGGCCACCAATGTAAGGAGACACTACACTTCCCACCAATGTAAGAAGGCACTACACTGCCCACCAATGTACGGGGAAACTACAATGACCACCAATGTAAGGAGGCACTACACTGGTCACCAATGTAAGGGGGCACTACACTGGCCATCAATGTAAGGGGGCACTACACTGACCACCAATGTAAGGGGGCACTACACTAGCCACCAATGTAAGGGACACTACACTGCCCACCAATGTAAGGGGGCACTACACTGAACACCAATGTAAGGGGGCATTACACTGACCACCAATTTAAGGGGGCACTACACTGACCACCAATGTATGGGGGCACTACACTGGCCACCAATGTAAGGGACACTACACTGCCCACCAATGTAAGGGGGCACTACACTGAGCACCAATGTAAGGGGGCATTACACTGGCTACCAATGTAAGGGACACTACACTGCTCACCAATGTAAGGGGACACTACACTGAGCACCAATGTAAGGGGGCATTACACTGACCACCAATGTAAGGGGGCATTACACTGAGTACCAATGTAAGGGGGCACTACACTGAGCACCAATGTAAGGGGGCACTACGCTGACCACCAATGTAAGGGGGCATTACACTGAGTACCAATGTAAGGGGCACTACACTGACCACCAATGTAAGGGGGCACTAAGCTGACCACCAATGTAAGGGGGCACTACACTGACCACCAATGGCGGCACCCAGCAGCAGTCTGGGGCTTTTGGTTGCCTACACAAGGGAGGATTTGCAGGTAAATAACATGAAAAATGCACACTAAATTTTATTTATTTTTTTATTTATTTCAGGTACTTCTATAGCGCCATCAATTTACGCAGCGCTTTACATATACATTGTACATTCACATCAGTCCCTACCCTCAAGGAGCTTACAATCTAAGGTCCCTAACCCACATTCATACATACCTATAATACACATACATTATAATCTTATGGGGAGATCGTGATTGAAATGCATGGCCCGGTGACAGGTTCTCTTTAGGACTTGTAGGATCCTCTTTTAGCTTTGCATGGCCTGGCAGACCTGATCTCTTTCAGCACTCACACATAAACCTTGTTCTCCAAGCAATCAGACCTCCTAAGTCTCCATCGTCTGAAGCTTAAACAAGAAAGCCTTCCCCAGTTAGTTTGTCCCTTCGAATCACTGTCCTCGCCCAGTGACAGAAAGCATGGAGTCACGCCTGCGTGGGGCGAAGGGGTCGGATGCTTCATGTCATGGCAGCCTGGGCCGGGATAATTACTCTTGAAAGGTGTGATTGCAGCGGACTTGGGTCTAATCAGCCGCTGATTTCCCTGTTATGTCCCAGGTCGTTTGGAAGCGACTTGACAAAGCACTGGAGAGAATTACGCTCATTGCCCGGTATCCCCTTCCAAATATAAACAGCGGCCAATTAGAGCTGGAGGCTGGGAGACATGGAGATGGGTATGAACAAAGTTTGGGATTAGGATGGAGAATTGTTTCAGACAAAACATGGGAGGCTCTGGTTAACCCTTTCCATGTAGACAGTTGGTCACCTTGGCTCTACAGTGGCCTTTCTCTACCTTTTTACCCCAGAGGAACCTCTATAATAAGTTTCAGTTCTCGGGGAACCCTTACTAAATCAGATTCAACAGAGGTCAATGGGAAGAATGACTCGTACGTTGGGAGACAGTAGGAAGAAATCCACTGTTACGTACAACTAAAACACAATTAGTGTCGTGCTCCTGGCTTTACCAAGTGTTGTTGGCTTCATGGAACCATGAAGGCCTTTCTCAACTTTTTTTTTACGCCAGAGGCACCCCTAAAATATGTTTCATGTCTCAGGGAACCCTTACTAAAAACCAATTCAACAGAGGTCAATGGGAGAAATGACCCTTACATTGGGAGACAGTAGGAAGAAATCCACTCTTAGACACAGCTTGGCTTTACCAAGTGTTGTTGGCTTCATGGAACCATGAAGGCCTTTGTCAACTTTTTTTTTTACCCCATTATATTGGGAGACAGTAGGAAGAAATCCACTCTTAGATACAGCTTGGCTTTACCAAGTGTTGTTGGATTCATGGAACCATGAAGGCCATTCTCAACTTTTTTTTTACCCCAGAGGCACCCCTAAAATATGTTTCATGTCTCAGGGAATCCTTACTAAAACCAATTCAACAGAGGTCAATGGGAGAAATGACCCTTACATTGGGAGACAGTAGGAAGAAATCCACTCTTAGACACAGCTTGGCTTTACCAAGTGTTGTTGGCTTCCTGGAACCATGAAGGCCTTTCTCAACTTTTTTTTTTACCCCAGAGGCACCCCTAAAATATGTTTCGTGTCTCAAGGAACCCTTACTAAAACCAATTCAACAGAGGTCAATGGGAGAAATAACCCTTATATTGGGAGACAGTAGGAAGAAATCCACTCTTAGACACAGCTTGGCTTTACCAAGTGTTGTTGGCTTCATGGAGCCATGAAGGCCTTTCTCAACTTTTTTTTACCCCAGAGGCACCCCTAAAATATGTTTCATGTCTCAGGGAACCCTTACTAAAACCAATTCAACAGAGGTCAATGGGAGAAATGACCCTTATATTGGGAGACAGTAGGAAGAAATCCACTCTTAGACACAGCTTGGCTTTACCAAGTGTTGTTGGCTTCATGGAGCCATGAAGGCCTTTCTCAACTTTTTTTTACCCCAGAGGCACCCCTAAAATATGTTTCATGTCTCAGGGAACCCTTACTAAAACCAATTCAACAGAGGTCAATGGGAGAAATGACCCTTATATTGGGAGACAGTAGGAAGAAATCCACTCTTAGACACAGCTTGGCTTTACCAAGTGTTGTTGGCTTCATGGAGCCATGAAGGCCTTTCTCAACTTTTTTTTACCCCAGAGGCACCCCTAAAATATGTTTCATGTCTCAGGGAACCCTTACTAAAACCAATTCAATAGAGGTCAATGGGAGAAATGACCCTTACATTGGGAGACAGTAGGAAGAAATCCACTCTTAGACACAGCTTGGCTTTACCAAGTGTTGTTGGCTTCATGGAACCATGAAGGCCTTTCTCAACTTTTTTTTTACCCCAGAGGCACCCCTAAAATATGTTTCAGGTCTCAGGGAACCCTTACTAAAACCAATTCAACAGAGGTCAATGGGAGAAATGACCCCTATATTGGGAGACAGTAGGAAGAAATCCACTCTTAGACACAGCTTGGCTTTACCAAGTGTTGTTGGCTTCATGGAACCATGAAGGTCTTTCTCAACTTTTTTTTACCCCAGAGGCACCCCTAAAATTTGTTTCAGGTCTCAGGGAACCCTTATTAAAACCAATTCAACAGGAAAAACAGATGGAGAATTGTTTCAGACTGAATGTGGAAGGCTCTTTCCATGTGGACAATTGGTCACCTTCACTCTACAGCTGCCTTTCTCAACCTTTTTAGCCCATAAAATAGTTTTAAGTTCTTGAGGAACCCTTACTAAAACAGTTTCAACAGGGGTCAATGGGGAAAAATGACCCTTATGTTAGGAGACAGTAGGAGGGATGCAAACCTTACATACTCTAACATATTTAGTGTTGCGCTCCTGGCTTTACCAAGTGTTGTTGGTCCTGGAACGATGGAAGGCCAACCTTTGGAGGAACCCTTAGATTCCATGGAACCCTGGCTGAGATTAGCTGCTCTACAGTATAACATGGCCAACCTTTCCTGCAGCGTAGGACCTTCAAAGAGGACCCATCACTTGGGCTGAGCAGAGCAATTTTGGAAAAATTGATTTTGCAGTGAATATTGGAAATTCTATTTCCCTCCTTGGGCTGCTCAGAGGAATCTTGTTTGAAAAAAATAAAAATGTACTATTTTTATTTATTTTTTTGGAAGACTGGGGTGCCTTTTTAGGGTGGAGAGTTAAGTTTATTTATTTAGCTTATTAACTTTTGGCCACCCATGTAACTCATATGTGCAGTGGCAAAGACGATAGACTTTAATGCCCACACACCGCACATTGGCGTCCAGAGGCAGCTGAGCTCTCTGTCTGTACTAATGATCGGGAGTCTGCAGGGCTGACTCCCAATCATGTGACAACTGTGACCATTCATAGTGGTCACGTGATCGCCCAATCCTTAGCCGTCTTCTCCCTGGGCCGAAAAGCCCCCATCAAAGGCGAAGTGCAGCCAAAGCTGTACTTTTCCTGTGGATCATAGGAGTGCAGTCCGTTCTGCACTCCTGTAACCTGTTTTCAGCTGACAGCGGGCTGAAGCCCTTTGTCAGCTGATGTCACAGAGCCGGTCCAGGCTGAGGAAAGATAGCAAGCATATGGTCAGGATCCACCTACATGCATGGACCGGCACCCACTCAGCCTCACGGTGAGCTGCTGAGAGGCTGAGCCGGCCGCTCCCGCCCCTCCACAGTTTTGCAGGAACACAGGATCCATGCCTTGCTTTCTGACAAACTGCCGTTCTGGCTGTGTTCTGAACGATCAGCGGGATGCCAGCAGACACCGGGTCTGCAGGACCTGCTGATCATCTCCCCCTGTGTAGTTGGCAACTGGTTAAAGCGGGGTTCCACCCTTAAGTGGAACTTCCGCTTTAAGGGAAGGTGACCCCCCGATATGCCACAATTGGCATGTCTTTTTTTGGGGGGGTGACCAGAGACCCTGTTTTCACAGGGTCCCAGGTCCACTTCCTCCCCTGGACCCACGGCTCCGGAAGGGAAGTCCACCTTCCCCCTTCCCACTTGGCGATCTTCTGGGACACGTCACAGGTCCCAGAAGATACGCCGAGCCATTCACAAGCCGCGGCTTCAAAGCCGGGTGCCCACACTGGTGACGAGCGAGCCCTCGGGCGGCCGCATCGCTGGAGTCAGCACAGCAGCTACCCTTTTGGCAGCTGCTGACTTTTCACAGGGTGGAACTCCGCTTTAAGGAGAGTCACCCTCTCTATTTGTCCTGTCTACCATCATCATTGAAAGTAAAAGAAAATCCCAATTTTTGGGTTGTCCCCAGAAAAGTAATAGAGGGGAAATCTTCCAATGGGGACACTGGTTCTCATGACCCGGGGGTCTCCAAGGAATTCCTCTAATCTGTTGGGACTTCCTCTCTTCACTTCCTGTCCTATAGTCAAACAGGAAGTGAAGAGAAATCTCTGCAGAGGGATACAGACGGTGAAACAAAAATCGGACATGGGTTGTAACCTTCCCTTGCTCTATCCAAAAGGAGAGTCACCCTCTCTGTTTGTCCTGTCTACCATCATCATTGGAAGTGAAAGAAAATCCCAATTTTTGGGTTGTCCAAGTGAAGGTTACTACTACCATCTGTCCTGTTTGTCTCTCCCA
>BLSH010108046.1:1192629-1214457 GCA_018402905.1 Glandirana rugosa
GTCCCTCCACCCCCTCATTGTGCCCTCTAATGCCATATACTCCTCCATTAGCACCCCCAGTCCCTCCACCCCCTCATTGTGCCCTCTAATGCCATATACCCCTCCATTGTGCACCCCCAGTCCCTCCACTCCCTCATTGTGCCCTCCAACTTCATACACCCCTCCACTGTGCATCCCCAGTCCCTCTCCCCCCTCTATGTGTACTGCACCAAACAGTGGGAGTGGTCATATTGTGCGAGGGGCTTAATGGATGGGCCCAGAGTCTAGAGTAAAATACAACCAAAAATAAATTCTCAACCTAGCAAACCACGCCCAAAGTTTCCCAACCACTCCATGGCCCTACTTCCTGCCCCTGTGACTCCCATACAAAAAATGTGAGGAACCCTTCAGGCACAGACAGTTCTAACCCTACCCCACTCTACTAAAGATCCATATTTGTTCTTGCCTGCTTTATGGACAGGATTTCCCTTCATTTCCTGTTGGGCCAGGAAATCTCCCATAGAGGCCAATGGAAAGCTGACAGAGGCTCTAACCCTAACATGTAAACATTTAGGCTGGAACACGACTTTAATTAAACTGGGTGAGCTGAAAACCCATTCCACGCAGGAACACATGAGTCACGGAGATGTTTCCCCGCACCGTGTGCAACAAACAACTTTCTTTGATGCATCATGGTGACTAAACGGCTGCAGCAAAGGATTCTGGGTAGGCCTATAATCCGTCCAATTATTTTTTTTTTTTCTAGTAATTCTGCTGCTTCTGGGTTGTTTTAAAATGGAAATTTGCTATAATATAGCCGTGTGGTTAATTTTACTACAGCTAAGAGCGATTTGAAGCCGCCCTCCCTCCCTCTTGTGTTTAGTCTCTTCTAGCTGGGGAGTCTGGTGGTCCCGGCGAGCGGTGGGGACTGGGGGTGAGGAAAATGGGTCCCTTCTCAATCACAGGACAGATGAGCCTGCCTTGAGTAATTACTCTGCTGAGCGAAACGTTAGCCGATGTCGCTTCTGGAACGACACAGGCACAGAGTTAACCCCTTTTCTGCTTGAGAGGGGGCGCGCAACTTCGCTGGGACGTTCAGGTGGCGTGCACTAAAACAACGACAACGGCCTGTTTAGGTTTAAGTAAACCCCTTAAGCAAGAGTTTGTGGTTGAAGTGAGAACATTTGTTTTTACAGAAAGCTCACTGAAAAAATAAATAGGAGCTCAACTAAATCACCGAGCTTCATCAGGTGGCCTGGCTCTCATTAGAGGGTGGTTGGGTGCTGCTCCTTGTGAAGGTAATAAGAATACAGGCGTAGATGTTTCTTGGAAGGTGGAGTCTCCTAGATGTCTAACCAGGGTTGCCAACTGCCAGTAAATTTACTGACAGTTTGTAAAAATCAGTGGTTTTTACAACTGTCTATACATATCAGGGTCTGATAATTTGTCATGCTATGCTGACTTTTTAAGTGTAAACCAAGCAAACTACTTGATATGGATATTGTCAGTGTTTCCATGTTGTGTTTAAATATCAATTATCTTAGTTTTTAATAGGAGTTCTATTATTTTTCAGGTTGCCAGTAAAAAATGTGCTCCGCCAGTAAAGTTTCCATGTTTTGCCAGTAAAAAATGCTGCGGGAGGTTGGCAACATTGTGTCTAACCTAACCTGAAGTCTTGGTACAAATTATTGGAAAATTACTATAAAATAGCTAAAAAAAAAAAAATGACCACTGTGCTTGGCTTAGGGCAGTGGTTCTCAACTCCGGTCCTTGGGACCCCCCAACAGGCCAGGTTTTCAGGATAACTGAAATACATCACAGGTGATATTATTTGCTGCTCAGTGATTGCAGTATTCTAGTCTGCATCTCCCCAAGGTAATACTTAAAATCTGGCCTGTTGGTGGGTCCCGAGGACCGGAGTTGAGAACCACTGGCTTAGGGTAAGAGTGGGAGGCATTTGCCCCTTAGGCCGGTTCTAATAAGGTACCAAGGCCAGGTGGACCTTATTGGGGAAACTTCACTATTAGGACCTTAACTTGCTAAGTATTTTATGGGTACCCTGCACCCTGTTCAGGCCTGTAATGACCGTATCGTTCAAAGGGAAGTCTTCTAGCGCCAACCGGTGTCTCTGAGATGTCGTGTGACCAACTGGCTATGGAAGGTTATGTTGGAAGGTCTCAAAAGGTGTCACAATAAACCATGTCCTTCACCATAGCCACCAATCAATGAAGCACCAAGGCACAGAAATCTGTCCATACCATGAAATGGTTGGTTGATTTTTTTTTTCAGTGAGTCTTATTGAGGGACCTATGGATGAAAGTAACGAGTGAGATGTGGCGATTCAGTAGCTCGAGCTTCCAAGGGCAAAATGCACGGTATGTTTTTTCCTACTAATTAAATCTCATTGATCTCTCAATGCAGATCTTTATCTGTGGCAGTAAATAACTGTACATTTCGCAATAATATGTCTATGTTATATTGTCCTGGTACCAGAGGCGTAACTAGAACCTTCAGGGCCCCGGTGCAAGAAATTATGAAGGGCCCCCTGACCCCTGGCCAGGGCCCTTCCCTCTTCCCACTGATCCTGGGGCCCTTTACGCCTATTGAGGGTCCCTTTATTACGGTACTGCAGTGGGGCCCTTTCACAAGTTCTGCAGCAGGCCCCAGGGGGACCAGGGAAGCACACAGGGGCCCTGGGAACAGCAGAAGACAAGTAAACTGGATAGAAGAAAATGGAGGAGATTGGGTCCTCTAAATGCCACCCCCGCCATCCCTCCTATTCAGGTGTACAAGGGAGGCACATGGGCCCCCTGGACCATGGGGCCCGGTTGCAATTGCAACCCCTGCAACCCCTATCGTTACGCCCCTGCCTGGTACTATAGTGGTCTTGACTCTTATGGCCCGTACACACGGTACAACGGTCATACAACAGCCTGTTGTCCGATAATCCGACCGTTCTAATAAGGTATCAAGGCCAGGTGGACCTTATTGGGGAAACTTCACTATTAGGACCTTAATCAATGAAAGAACCAGTCAGTGTCAGATGCTTGCTAAGTATTTTATGGGTACCCTGCACCCTGTTCAGGCCTGTAATGACCGTATCATTCAAAGGGAAGTCTTCTAGCCCCAACCGGTGTCTCTGAGATGTCGTGTGACCAACTGGCTATGGAAGGTTATGTTGGAAGGTCTCAAACGGTGTCACAATAAACCATGTCCTTCACCATAGCCACCAATCAATGAGGCACCAAGGCACAGAAATCTGTCCATACCATGAAATGGTTGGTTGATTTTTTTACAGTGAGTCTTATTGAGGGACCTATGGATGAAAGTAACTAGAAAGATATGTGGCGATTCAGTAGCTCGTGCTTCCAAGGGCAAAATGCACGGTATGTTTTTTCCAGGCAGTGAACGTTCATGGTGCGCATCCTGAACAGGCCCCTGATGGTGTCACCCCTCTGGGGGGTGTCACCCAAGTGCAGTCCGCACCCCCATAGCGATGCCACTGGAGGGAAAAAGATAATATGATTGGCTTTATTACTGATCGTTCCCTCTGACACATTGATGAATGTGGCCTCCAGCCCAGGATGGGTTAACAGCCTTGAGTTTGTGTGTGTGGGGGGCACAGGATGTCTGTTAGGCTTCTCCGAAGGCCCCCAAAACCAAAAGTGATTATGGAATATAATCCTAAATGTCACTTCTTCTCTTCGGGAGTCGGTGGCCCTCCCCATGAAACAAGACTCTAATCCCGTCTCAGCATTGAGCCTGGTGTTTCCCATCATCCTTGTTTATCTTCCCCCGGCCTCAGCTGCATCCAGCGTATGCATTACATTTCACTACCATGTCAAGACAATTAGGGCGCCTTCAGCCGGACCGCAATGATAGGTCGGGACGGCTCAGATGGATTCGTTTTCACGAAGGTTCTGCACAATTGAGAGCAGGGCTGGGGGGCAAAACACAGGAGGGAGAAAACAATGTCATTGCCAAGTGACACAGATCTCAAGGACAACACCGGGGTCTGAGGGCTTGGCCCTGGAAATTTCTGCCCCTATAAAGGTCCCTGTGGTTTTCATACATGGCTCAGAGATCTCTTCTCTGTATATTATATACAATTTTTGGAGTTTAACATTTATTAGAGAAAAGAACTTAAAACCAAAACAGCAAAATACCTGAATAATATACATATATGGGGTTCACTTTAAACAAGCCAGGCACCTTACAATCTGATTGTACAATCTCCTTTATATCTATGAAAACTATGTAGCAGAAATGCTACTGAGACAATACTTTCCTATTGTATCCAATCAAATTCTCTTACTACATAAATCGGCCTTTCTCAACCTTTTCAACACGGAGGAACCCTTGAAATAACTTCCCGGTCTCAGAGAACCCTCTGATAAAAATTACTATACCTACAACTTATGATACATTAGTGAGATGGTCAGTGGGAAGAATGCTCCTTACATTGGTGATCAGTGGGAAGAATGTTCCTTACATTGGTGGTCAGTGGGAAGAATGTCCCTTACATTGGTGGTCAGTGGGAAGAATGTTCCTTACATTGGTGATCAGTGGGAAGAATGCTCCTTACATTGGTGGTCAGTGGGAAGAATGCTCCTTACATTGGTGATCAGTGGGAAGAATGCCCCTTACATTGGTGATCAGTGGGAAGAATGTCCCTTACATTGGTAGATCGATAGAAACATGTATTTCCTATGCTATAAGACTGACATGTTGCCTCTTAAACTCTAATTAATTCTCAATGGGATTTAAAAAAAATTTCAATAACCAAATTTTTTTTTGTTTACTGAGATTTTGTTGCCTGGGCGGGAAGGCTGCTAAGAGTAGGACGCGGGTCTTCTCACCCACACAGATAGGATCTCACACGTCCAGCGGGGTTGCATCTTCAAATTCCTCCAGGTTATGTGAAACTCAGAGCTTCGATGTTTACTCGCTGCTGTCAATAAACGGATGATTGATGTGGGAAAGGGATTCGGTTCCACACATGACACTTTCCCCCTCTATGCCTTCACGACTTTTCATTTTATTTGTTTATTTTAATGACACGAGCGCCGCAAAGTCATCAAAAGAAGGGTCAGTTGATGGATTTCCCTATCATCAGGTTGCTGATTGGTTGTTACTATTTTTGGGTAGATTTCCAATGGCTCAACAAAAACTGGGAGATTTTGGTAAAATTTTGCCATTTTGGCATATGGATCAATGGGAAAAGGCAAAATGATAATAATAAAATAAATTCTAGTTTGAATTAAGTAATGCGGTGGTGCAGTTCAATGAAAGCACCTCATCCCATATATTTGGCGTTTGATAAAGGGAAAAATGTGGGGAAATGGGGAAATTTGTTGGGATTATTGCGGTGCATATGATTTAAGTCACAACAGAAAAAGTATATATAAAAACATTTATTTTATTGATACATCTTAAAAAGTTAATATAATAATGAAGTGACAAAACAAAATTCACTGTTTATGAGAAAGTAGTTCACATAGTTTATAAAGCAGGCATTGGTGGCACTGCATGAATGTTCCATCCTACATGTTTCGCCAAAATACGGCTTCCTCAGGGATTTTAAGCCATCATATAGTATTAAATGCTCCTTGTAAGATGTTCACCCAAACGGCCTTTGCCCTTCACCAAGGCTGAGATTGCATTGAAATCCAAGCTACTATGCACGTTACACCAGGGTGGGGGCAAGGCTGCTTTAATGCATGGGCACCACCCAGGGGCCCCAGGTGCATGGGGGGCCCCATGATAATCTTGCATTACTTTCCAACTGTCCCGAATGTGCCGGGACAGTCATGCTTTTTACTAAACTGTCCTGGAAAGCATCCAAGGACCTGTACTGTGCCCTGCTGATCTCAGCATAGTGCCCTTTTGCCCCCCCCCCCCCCCCGTACTGAGCCCTTCTTTCTCCCCTTGCACTGTGCCCTTTGTGTTGATTAGTTTTCTTCTGTTTTCTGTTCAATATTAATTTTATTGAGAGTACTAATAAATATATGTTTAATTCTATCAACTATTTATACTTTAGTTCTTGAGAATAGGTGCGTAAATTGGGGCAGGCTGGTAGGGGGTCCCAGTGCGTTACTTTGCCCAGGGGCCCATGACGCTTTTAAGACGGCCCTGGGTGGGGGAGCGCTGCACGCCCACAGAGGGCTTCACAACGCCAAGCTAATTCAGCCAACAAGGGCGGACCAGAAACACAAAAGATCCTTGCAGCAGCAGCCCTCATATTATTATAAATAAATAAAAATAAAATAGAAAATACAATAATTTGTAGCTCTGTACCAATACATCATTTAAAGAGAATGTCCAGACATTGCCCATAAGTATCCCCAAACCCGCCCTGACTCCTTTACGTCTTTCTCCCATTTTACCTTTTATTACTCGCTATGACATCATCACTAGGCTCGTAAAATATATTTTCTTCCATCCAACTCTTAAAAGCTACTTGTCCCTTAATAATTTTTTTTTTTTTTAATTATTTATTTTGCCTATGGTAAACATAACAGAAAAGGGAGTTTTACAAGTATTTTTTCTTTTACATTGTTTGATATTTAATTTTTTTGCTATCTATACATCCTTAGTTTTACAAATAAACATTTATTTATGAAACGGGATCCCCTGAGGGCCATGGGTAACCTAAAAAGAAAGCACAGCACAAGTTGTTTTCTTTCGGACACGCCGTCTCTAGTAGATGCTTCAAACAACAGAGCTGTATGGAGGGAGCTGGAGCTACTGAGCACTGTAAACAGTGGGCTTTTCACAATAAGAGATAAGATTTCCCAATTAAACATTGTATTTTCTTCCATCCATTCTTAAAAGCTGCTTGTCCCTTATGTATTTATTTTTATTTATTATTTATTTTGCCTATTTTAGACACATAACAGAAAAAAAGAGGGCCTTGGGATATCTAAAAAGAAAGCACAGCACAATTTTTTTATTTTGGACACTCTGGGGTTGATTTACTAAAGCTGCAGAGTGCAAAATCTGATGCAGCTGTGCATGGTAGCCAATCAGCTTCTAACTCCAGATTGTTCAATCAGGCTTTGACAATAAAACCTTGAAGCTGATTGGTTTCTATGTGGAGCTGCACCAAATTTTGCACTTTCAAGCTTTAGTAAATCAACCCCTCTGTCTCTAATAGAAGTTTCAAACAACAGAGCTGTATTGAGGAAGCTTGAGCTACTGAGCTCTGTAAACAGCGGGCTTTTCACAACAGGGTAACCTGGAGCTGGCTGCATATGAGGATAAGGAAAAAATATATGCAATATTTCATTTGGATTTATAAAATATTGTATAAATATTTTATTTGGATTTATTTAAAAAAAAATATATATATATATATATATATATATTTTTATTTTTTTATTTTTTTTTAGTCCTGAAAATAGGACCAAAAATCCTGGCACGTTCTCCCACTAGGGTAATAGTTTTGTTATTATTGTACTTTATATATATAAAGTAGTTACGGCTGTTCTTTCATCACCGTGGAGAGCAGACCGAATGTTCTGTAAATCTGTAATATTGCCAACTGTATTTTCAGGATGAGCGGCGGCCACATTAGATTGTAAGCTCTATGCCAAGTGTTTTCCTGCAAGTCAAGTGCTTGTATTTACAAAGGGACCACAGGAAGAACACTCACCTGAAGTCACGTCCTGAGAAGGAAATTATTTGCCTTTGAAAGTGAGTCAGATGTTCACGGAGAACGCTGTTTTTTCCTCATCTTTTTCATTTTTCACTTAAAAAAATACTCTGAGGCCTCACCAACATCCTAAATCTAGCTGCGTGTTTATCGGCGGTAAGTCCGTGATTACTCGGACGCTGAGAAAAAACATTGCTCAGGGTGTACTGCCATAATAAACAGAAAGCCTTAAAGGGGAACTCCACCTGCACTCCAACAGAATGCAAAGTAAAAAAAAAATGAGGACAAATTAAGGAATACATTTCCAATTTTTTCAGTAAAACTACTTTTTTTTTTTTTAAAAAAAAACTAACACTGGTCAAAATAGAAAATAATTTGTTTAATGTCTTATTTTCTAAATATTGCACAGAAAATAAAATGATTGTTAAAAATCCTTTTCTTGTATTAAGAGAGGTATGGACTCCAGAGATAGAGACATCATTTTGCCCCCCTGTACAAATCATTAGTGAGACCTCATCTGGAATATGCAGTTCAGTTTTGGGCACCAGTTCTCAAAAAGGGATATTGGGGAACTGGAGAAAGTGCAGAGAAGGGCAACCAAACTAATAAGAGGCATGGATGAACTCAGCTATGAGGAAAGAGGAGGAACTGAATTTATTCTCTCTTGAGAAGAGGAAGGGGGGATACGATCGACATGTACAAATATATAAGTGGTCCATATAGTGAACTTGGTGTTGAGTTATTTACTTTAAGGTCATCACAGAGGACAAGGGGGTGCTCTTTACGTCTAGAGGAAAAAAGATTTCATCTACAAATACGGAAAGGTTTCTTCACAGTTAGAGCTGTGAAAATGTGGAATAGACTCCCCCTAGAGGTGGTTTTGGCCAGCACGGTAGATTGCTTTAAAAAAGACCTGGATTGTTTCCTAAATGTACATAACATAACTGGCTACTAACATTTATAGGTAAAGTTGATCCAGGGTGAATCTGATTGCCTCTTGGGGGATCAGGAAGGAATTTTTCCCCTCGCTATAGCGAATTGGATCATTGGCTTTGCTGGGGTTTTTTGTATCAACTGTGGGTGAAGGGTTGTTTGTGGGATTGTATGGTTATATATCATTTTTCAATTTTTTTTCTTTTTTTTTGGTTGAACTAGATCAGGGTTTCTCAACTAGAGTTCCTCCAGAGGTTGCTAGGGGTTTCTTGAGCAATGGTCAATTTCTACCTCTCAGATAAATTCCCAATGACACCATTGATCTTTTTATTTATCTGTAGGGGGGGGGGGTAATTCTTCCCAATGACCACAAGTGTAAGGAGCATTCTTCCCATTGACCATCACACTAATGTATCATGAGTTGTAGATTTTTAATTTTTAGCAGGGGTTCCCCGAGACAGGAGAATTATTCCAAGGGTTCCTTGGTGTTGAAAAGGTTGAGAAAAGCTGAGCTTGATGGACTTGTGTCTTTTTTCAACCTAACTATGTAACTATGTTATCTGCGGTATACAGGTATAAGAGCTGAGCTGAAGGGGTTAAACTTATTATACATTACTTATAATATGTTAGCCTCATTTACACGCCTTATGATATTCTGCATTATTTCCTTCTCAGGGTCATCTATTGTGCAAAAGAAGAACCTGAATATATGGCAAAGGATACTTCTGTCTGTGGGGTGGCTACATTGCCTTGCAAGGTCTCCCTGGAACCCAAGTGTAACCCGCCATGTGCACACTCCTGATTGGGATTGTAGTCATGGGAGAAGCAAACAAAGTACACATGCATTGTATGATATGTGTGCAAAGGATCAGGGGACATGGCGTCCCTACATCAGGGGGTCAGGTGGTCCTTCTGTGATGTGCACTGTGCATGCTTTCCGTGTTGCTGTTTATGGAATTACTGGGAGACAATGGTTGGGACACTGGTGGAAGACAATGTCTGGGACAGTGGTGGGAGACAATGTCTGGGACAGTGGTGGGAGACAATGGCTGGGACAGTGGCGGGACACAGTTGTGGGAAACAATGGTCGGAGACAGTGGTGAGACACAGGGGGGGAGACAGAGATGGGAGGCAATGGTAGGGTCAGTGGTAGAGACAATGGTTGGTACAGTGGTGGGAGACAATAGTTGGCGACAATGATTGGGGCAGTGGTGGGTAACAATAGTTGGGACAGTGGTATAGACAATGGTTGGATCAGAGGTGGGAGACACTGGTTGGGGCAGAGGTGGGAGACTATGTTTGGGACAGTGGTGGGAAACAATGGCTGGGATAGTGGTGGGAGACAATGATTGGACACAGTGGTGGGAGACAATGGTTGGAGACAGTGGTGGAAGATAATGGTTAGTGCAGTGGTGGGAGACAATGGTTGGAGACAATAGTTTGGACAGTGGTGGGAGACTATGGTTGGGACAGTGGTGGGAGACAATGGTTGGGACAGTGGTGGGAGACAATGATTGGATCAATGGTGGGAGACAATGGTTGGGACAGAGGTGGGAGACAATGATTGGATCAATGGTGGGAGACAATGGTTGGGACAGTGGTGGGAGACAATGGTTGGGACAGTGGTGGGAGACAATGATTGGACACAGTGGTGGGAGACAATGGTTGGATAAATGGTGGGAGACAATGGTTGGGACAGAGGTGGGAGACTACGGTTAGGACAGTGCTGGGAAACAATGGTTGGAGACAGTAGTGGTTGATATTGGTTAACGCAGTGGTGGGACAGTGGTGAAACACAATGGTTGGGACAGTGGTGGGAGACTATGGTTGGAACAGTGGTGGGAGAGGATGGTTTGGACAGTGGTGGGAGACGATGGTTGGGACAGTGGTGGGAGACGATGTTTTGGACAATGATGGGAAGCAATGATTGGGACAGTGGTAGAGACAATGGTTGGTACAGTGCGGGGAGACAATAGTTGGTGACAATGGTTGGGACAGTGGTGGGAGACAATAGTTGGGACAGTGGTAGAGACAATGCTTGGTACAGTGGTGGAAGACAATGGTTGGTACAGTGGTGGAAGACAATGGTTGGTACAGTAGTGGGAGACAGTGATGGGAGAAAATTGGTACAGTGGTGGGAGACAATGGTAGGAGACAGTGGTGGGAGACAATGGTTGGGACAGAGGTGGGAGACAATGGTTGGGGCAGTGGTGGGAAACAGAAATTGGAGACAGTGGTTGGAGACAATGGTTGTAGACAGTGGTGGGAGACAATGGTTGGGACAGAGGTGGGAGACTATGATTGGGACAGTGGTGGAAAACAAAGGTTGGGACAGTGGTGGGAGACAATGGTTGGAGACAGTAGTGGGATATAATGGTTAGCGCAGTGGTGGGAGACAATGGTTGGGACAGTGGTGGGAGATAGTGGTAGGAGAAAATGGTTTGGACAGTGGTGGGAGGCTATGGTTGGGACAGTGGTGGGAGACGATGGTTGGGACAGTGGTGGGAGATGATGGTTTGAACAGTGGTGGGAGATGATGGTTGAGACAGTGCTGGGAGACAATGGTTGGAGACAGTGATGGGAGACAATGGTTGGGACAGTGGTGGGAGACAATGGTTGGAGACGGTGGTGGGAGACAATGGTGGCCAGGTTCCTTAAAGGTAAAAAATAAGAAATGTAGTGATAAGGGATAGTACTCTTGTATGGATTGTTAACTGATATTTATGATGTGGGTTCTCCTGTGTATGGTGGTTGGGTTGTAATTACACCCAGTTACCTGAAGACAGAAGATAATCAGGTCATGTTTTCTATATTACTATAGGTTGTTGCATTCTGATCACTGGGGGAGAAGAGACTGAGGAAATGCTTCCCTCCACCTGCAGCAGACTGATAACATCATCATCTCAGCCTAGGCAAAGTCACTAAAGCACAGTTTCTAAATGATAAAAGTTGGAGGTTTTTGAACAAGAACCTGTTGCCGTATATTGTGACATGCCAGGAATTCATTCATGGTGACTGATACAGGTATAGAAATGTTCCATGTAATGAGAGATCTGCATGTAACTTTAATGCGATTTGGGCTGTCATTGTGGTGGCGGCAGTGACCGGGTGGGGGGGGGGTTTGGTCATTCTCTTGGCACACGGGGAACCCAGATACATTTTGGAAAGGATTAGTTGGCCCCGGTCACCCTTCGCCCACTCCTCCAGGAGCCGGATCTTGTTCCAGTACTCAGGCTCACGTTCGGACCGCCGCCAAGCAAACACCTCATCACATGGTTCTTGGAAAAAAAAAAAAACGGGGGCATGAAAACAGTTGATAAGGAGTGTGGGAAAAATCTGTGGCATCGATTATCACAGAGCCTCCAGCCCGGGAACAGCCGATGACATGAGCTCACCCAGCTGAGAATGTGGTGGACGGTGTTTGAGCAGAGCGGTTAAAGACCTTGTGAAATATGAGAGGAATTCCACCCCATCCACACTGATAGGTGACAGCGCTGGGGGCAGGGCGGGCGCCTTACACCTGGACTGGACTTTCCCGAACAAATAACAGAAGAGACGATGACAGGAGTCACCCCACAAAATGGGCGCTATGGAGACATGGCCTGGATCTGCTGCACACCACCATTGTTGTGAGTACTGTCCATGCAATCTCACCATACAGGTTGCAATCCGATTGTATAATCAACAATTAACCAAAACTATATAATATAATAATACAGGGACCTACCTAAACTATCCAAACCCGCTGTATCTAATAACACCTACCATTGCACTTCAGTCTTGCACAATTGTACCAGCTCCTCTCCTGAACTGAAATGACTTACTTTCACTGCACACTGTGAGCAAGTCAGAGAGAGCCCCCACCTCCTTTCCTGGCTGGAGGACATTGATCATCGTCTAGGGCAGGGATATGCAATTAGCGGACCTCCAGATGTTGCAGAACTACAAGTCCCATGAGGCATTGCAAGACTCTAACAGCCACAAGCATGACACCCAGAGGCAGAGGCATGATGGGACTTGTAGTTTTGCATCAGCTGGCGGTCCGCTAATTGCTTATCCCTGATCTAGGGTTTTCTTCCCCAGCCTGACTGTCCCTGACCCCACCCCTTTCATTCATTGGATTTCAGTTCTTTCAATCATGGAGACTCATCATCTCATGTGGGCGTTACCTAGAGGGTCTGTATGAAAAGGAAGTCTGTCTAGGAATGCCTACACCTGGGCACACACCAATCAAGGAATATTGCAAAATTCATAACCCCTCCCACTGCTTGCATCAGGGCTGACTGCCCCTGGCTCCACCCCTTTCATTGATTGGATTTCAGTTCTTTCAATCATGGAGGCTCAACATCTCATGTTGGCATTGCCTAGGGTGGTCTGTATGCAAACAAAGCCTGCCTAGGAATGCCTACAGCCGGGCATCCACCCATCAAGGTGTTTTGGAAAATTCATAACTCCTCCCACTGCTTGCATCAGGGCTGACTGCCCCTGGCTCCACCCCTTTCATTCATTGGATTTCAGTTCTTTCAATCATGGAGGCTCAACATCTCATGTGGGCATTACCTAGGGTGGTCTGTATGCAAACAAAGCCTGCCTAGGAATGCCTACAGCCGGGCACCCACTCATCAAGGCGTTTTGGAAAATTCATAACTCCTCCCACTGCTTGCATCAGGGCTGACTGCCCCTGGCTCCACCCCTTTCATTCATTGGATTTCAGTTCTTTCAATCATGGAGGCTCAACATCTAATGTGGGCGTTACCTAGGGCGGTCTGTATGCAAACAAAGCCTGCCTAGGAATGCCTACAGCTGGGCACCCACCCATCAAGGCGTTTTGGAAAATTCATAACCCCTCCCATTGCTTGCATCAGGACTGACTGCCCCTGGGCCCCGCCCTTTTTATTCATTGGATTTCACTTCTCTCAATCGTGGAGGCTCAGCATCCTGTGTGGGCGTTACCTAGGGTGATCTGTATGCAAATTAAGTTTTTCTAGGAACGCCTACAGCCGGGCGCCCACCCATCAAGGAGTTTTGGAAAGTTCATAACTCCTCCCACTGCTTGCATGGGGGCTGGCGTCCCTGGCCCTGCCCCTTTCATTCATTGGATTTCAGTTCTTTCAAATAAGGAAGCTCAGCATCAGATGTGGGCGTGACTATGCAAATTCAGCCTACCTAGGAAAGCCCACTCCTTTAGACTGACAATCTACCATCAAAGCATTTTGGAAGATTTATAGCTCCTCCCACTGTTTGCACCTGGGCTGACTGCCCCTGGCCCCGCCCCTTTCATGCATTGGATTTCACTTCTTTCAATCATAGAGGCTCAGCATCACATGTGGGTGTTACCTATGCAAATGCAGCCAACCGAGGAACGCCCACTCCTCTAGACTGACATCCTACCGTCAAAGCATTTTGATATTTGCATAACTCCTCCCAGCTACTGATCTCTACTAAGGATCTGGAATCAATGGTCATGCAGGGCCGGCTCTACCACTAGGCAGAGTAGGCGGCCGCCTAGGGCGCCACTACCACCAGGGGCGCCCACTCGCTGTTGATCCGTCACTGTTCTGCATCAATCACTCATGTCACTGGAGAGCCGCTGCTGCCAGCATCCCAGGGCGGTAAAATGAGGCGGATCCAGGGGCACAGCTGCGGGCCTGGGGACCACGGCTACATCCATGAGTAGAGAGGCTCTGCAAAAAATCTCTACCTCTGCCACCTCCATCATATAAATTGACAGGGCAAAGGGGGTGGAGTCAGGGGCAGAGCCAAAGGGGGCGACAAAATGAGGTTTCGCCTAGGGTGTCAAAAATCCTTGTACCAGCCCTGTGGTCATGTGATGGGCCGGTCCATCCTGCCAACCCCCCGCCCCCCCCCCTCGGGATGTAAAGATCCTGTTAAGGGGTTAAAGATGTCATTAGCCCATTGAAGAGAAGGGAGGAGCAACCAGGGAAAATATAGGCAGCTTCAGCCTCATTGGTGGCCCCAATATAAGATTATCATTCCCTTACCCCCCCTCCATGTGCCATGCTTGCTCAGCCTCCAAAGAGATCTATCCCATACTTCTGGGTATGGGGAGCATGTGACTCCCTCCCCTTCTTCCCATAGGAGAGCAATGATTTATTTATTTATTTTTATTTATTAGAGGTACTTATATATAGCGCTGTCAATTTACAACGCCCTTACCATGATGCCCGGTGATTGGGTGCATAGGCCATCACATGGGGTGGGGAGAGAGTGGTCAGTGTAAGCTCCCAGTCACAGGGAATTACTCTCGCTCGTTCCTGCCCAGGGCCCGGACAAGGGGTGGGCAGGAGGGGAAGCTGTCCTGGGCACTGTGGTACTGTGTGAGGTCCGGGGGCACCACAAGGAGATTGGGGGGAGGGGATTTATGTTGGGGGGTAGCAGAAGGTAAGAATTGTTCTAGGAGAGGAAATTTAGGGAGGTGTGCTAGGAGTGGTGATTGGGGGGGGGGGGTTTGTGTTGAGATGGAGGAAGAGGACTTGTGCTAGGATGGGGTATTGGGGGGGGGGGCGTTGTGCTAGGAGGGAGATATTTTTTGGAGGGTGTTTGGTGCTAGTAGTAGTAGGGATGATTGGGGGGCATTTGTGCTGAGGTTCTAGGGTGGGGGATTGGGGAGGGTAATTTGTACTGGGAGAGGGGATTTGGAGTGGGGGGGGGGATTTGTGCGAGGAAGGGGGACGGTTTTTTTTTTTGGGGGGGGCATCATGTTGGGAGCATATGTGAAAAGAGAGGATTTGAGCTAAGCATGCATGTTAGCGTTCCAGGGCCGGGAAAAGTTCATCCAGCGCCCAGGGCGAACTGTGCCAACCCCCTTCCCATACATGATGTGCGACTTTTGGGGCACAACCCCCACCTCCTCCCGGCTCGGACTCTCCTCCCACTGCTCCCAGCACTGGGCTGACAAGAGTAGTGATTCTGCTGCCACTACTCCTGTAAGCCTTGTAATAGAAGGACCTCAGCACAGGTTGCCCCATCCCTGCAATAAACCATTGTGCCCAGTCACCCCTCCTGCCCACCCCTTGACCCCTTGTCCCGGCCCTGTAGTGCTCAATTTGTTTTCGGGAGGGAGGGGATTTTTGCTGACACATAATGCTCATACATCTTGGGGGGGGGGGGGGTGAAATTTGGCCCTGGGCTTTGATTATTATGCCCCGGCACTGCTCCTGCCAGTATATGGGTTGGCAGAGGTGCAGCTGGTGATGATGGCATTGGAGTGAAGCTGTCTGATGGACAGATTTCAGATTGACTTTTAAAGCTCACCTGGTAGGAGTACAAAAATACGACCCCCTATGCTACACCCCTTATAAAGTGAAATCAGAGCCAAGATTGGTTCGGGTATTGCTGACCCGGCGGCAGGTGCACTTTAAGCATCGCTCCTTTCCCAATAATACTTTCTCATTAAAACTTTATGGCCGTCTAATCTGAGAATTATTGACCGAGCCGTCCATACAAACATCCTGCATCCTGCGCCTCTTATTAGAATAATAGGACTTATCAATAAATCCAGATGGTGTTTTTTTTTTTTCATGCAACCACAACAAAACACCAATACAGGATATTGATCATTATTACCAGGTTGCCGGGCGATTTGGAATAATATGAACAAGCTTTATATATTCTCAAATGCAAACCCACACAGGGGGAGTTTAATTATGAGCTTCACACTTCCCTATTGCGGGCGGTGGATGGACAGGATGGTATGCTGCTGATTGGTCCATTATGAGTTCTGCAGAAATGGGCAGATGAGAAGGACTCACTACTGCTGTCTGTGGCTGCTGGCGGTATTACAAGGCTAATCTGTATCCAGTATATGTAGCTATTGGCCATATATATCTATTTGTATCTATTTGAGATTTTTTTTTTAAATGGCTGTTTATTCAGGTATTTGGTATCTGCTTGATACTCTCTATGTCAAGAGCTACACTTGGTTCATCACAATGACCATATTGTCATCAAGCACCTATTTAAAGGCTCCTAAGCTCGATAAATTTAAAGCTGAACTCCAGGCAAACAGCTACATACACACATCTATATCCAGCGACGGCAGCTCCACACGGGGCGCAGAGGCGCCACCCCCCTGATCCATGCGCCAGGCCCCCTAATCTACATGCGGGGCGCCGGACGCATAGATTCCACTGGGGTTTTTTTTTTTTTTAAGCACATGATTAGAGCCTGAGGCTCTAATTGGCTTCAAAAAAGGGTGGGCTTGGGGCGCAGTGAGCCCACCCACTTGTGTGACAATAGCGAATTAATATTCGCTATTGTCTTCCTGCTTCTCCTCCCGGCCAATCAAGAAGCGGGAGGAGCACGATCGGCCAAGAGGGGAAGCAATTGTATTGGCCAGTACCGGGGGGAGGAGGATGTACAGGGAGATCCGGAATCAATATCTATCTATCTATCTATCTATCTATCTATCTATCTATCTATCTATCTATCTATCTATCTATCTATCTATCTGTCTATCTATCTATCTAAGTATCTATCTATCTATCTATCTATCTATCTATTAATTATCTATCTTTCTATCTATCTATCTATCTATCTATCTATCTATCTATCTATCTATCTATCTATTAATTATCTATCTATCTATCTATCTATCTATCTATCTATTAATTATCTATCTATCTATCTATCTATCTATCTATCTATCTATCTATCTATCTATCTATCTATCTAAGTATCTATCTATCTATCTATCTATCTATCTATCTATCTATCTATCTATCTATCTATCTATCTATCTATCTATCTATCTATCTGTCTATCTATCTATCTAAGTATCTATCTATCTATCTATCTATCTATCTATCTATCTATCTATCTATTAATTATCTATCTATCTATCTATCTATCTATCTATCTATCTATCTATCTATCTATCTATCTATCTATCTATCTATCTATCTATCTATCTATCTATCTGGGAAGGCTGCCCACAAGGTTTAGGAGTGTCTATGGGAATGTTTGACCATTCTTCCAGAAGAGCATTTCAGAGGTCAGGCACTGATGTTGGATGAGAAGGCCTGGCTCGCAGTTTCCGCTCTACTTCATCCCAAAGGTGTTCTATTGGGTTGAGGTCAGGACTCTGTGCAGGCCAGTCAATTTCCTCCACCCCAAACTCGCTCATCCATGTCTTTATGGGCCTTGCTTTGTGCAGTGGTAGGCAGTCATGTTGGAACAGGAAGGGGCCATCCCCAAAACTCTTCCCACAAAGTTGGGAGCATGAAATTGTCCAAAATGTCTTGGTATGCTGACACCTTAAGAGTTCCCTTCACTGGAACTAAGGGTCAAGCCAGTGGTGCATCATCCATGGGTGCAGGGTGTTCACTGAAGACGGGCCCCGAGGGGTGGGGGGGCCCACAGTGCTCTGACCAACACTGCACGTAAGGATGATCTGTCCCTGGTTGACAGCTGGAGATTATCGGTGCAGTGTGGACTTGCACACGGGCCTACTAATTTCATGATACGCCCCTGGGTCAAGCCCAACCCCTGAAAAACAACCCCACACCATAATCCCCCCTCCACCAAATGATTTGGACCACTGCACAAAGCAAGGTCCATAATGACCTGTTGCGCCCTTTGTGGACCGGCCGCCACTCACTGGTGGGGGGGGGGGGGTGGCTGCTGCACACAGAAGGTTTTTCATGCATGCATGAAGGTATAAAAAACGTTGAGCCTTTACAACCACTTTAATGATATATTAATGAATGCAAAGCTACAGGGGGGTCACTCCGTGAAATGCATCAGCTTCTGGAGACCCCTCAGCCAGTAGAACCGGCAGCTTGGCAGCAAGGACAGGTAAGCGTTTGCAATATTTTACAGGATTTTTAATTATTATTATTTTTTTTTATATTTTGTGACAAAGTCAGTTTGAATTTTAGATCCCTGAATCCGGATCTCACTGGACCCATGCTGTATATTTTGAATTAGTAGTTATTGATCAGAAGCGGGTTAATGCATTACTCATTGACTTTCACCGAGCTGAATGGTAAGATAACCGCATTCCTCCTTTATTTACTGCCGTCAGAGGATAGCAACCTTTCAGAACTGCATGGAAATATCCCAACATTTTTAACCAGTTGTGCCAACCGCCGTGGACTGACGGCGGCAGCGTGGCTCCCCTGACGGCGGGCGCAGGATCGTGTATTGTGGGCGTGCTCATGCGCTCACTGGCCAATCAGCGGGTGGGGCTGACTCGATGTCCGCCGACCACCCACGATCGCTCCCCCGCAGTGACAGAACGGGGATCCGTGAATGTAAACAAGCAGATCCCCGTTCTGACAGGGGAGAGGAAAGCGATCATCTGTTCCCAGTATATGGGAGCAGTGATCTCTCTCCTCCCCCAGTCAGCCCAGCCCCCGCACAGTCAGAACACACTGATAGGGAACACATTTATCCCCTTTGATCGTCTATATCAGGGGTAGGCAACCTGCGGCCCTCCAAGCTGTTCCAGAACTGCAAGTCCCATCATGCCTCTGGGAGTAATTGTACCTGCCAAGCTTGCAATGCCTCATGGGAAATGTAGTTCCACAACAGCTGGAGGGCCGCAGGTTGCCTACCCCTGGTCTATATAGTGAATAATGAACCAATCATTCAATTAATTGAAAAATAAAAATAAAATAGTGACTTCTGTAAATATTGGGTAACAATAACAAATAATAAATATGTGTTTATGCATTTTTCAATGTATCAATGTTTATAGCAGTTTTGTAGCACGGGAGTTTATTGTTACCCAATATTTATGTCACTTTTTTTTTTCCAATTGATTGATTGATTGATTGTTCACTATTGGGCGGCGCTATCACAGCTTTTTTCTTTACCGATTGCACTGTATGTGGGAACACATTTAGTGATAGCAGCAGCCTCACTTTATATATAGGAATAAATGGCAGCGCACAACATCTCTATTATGTTTTGTACAGTGACAGTGCATATTATTATCGCTGATCACTGAATTAGTGTCACTGGTGATGTCAGTGGCAGTCAGCCAGTTCCCACTCAGCGTCAGTTAGTGTCAGGTTGCCCGCCGCACTGTCGCATTATTATAAGTCGCTGATCGGTGTGTAATAGACTAGTATAAAAAAATAAATAAATACTAATTTCAGTATATATCCCATAGTTTGTAGACGCTATAAATTTCACAGAAACCATTGATATACACTTATTGGGATTATTATTATTTATTTTATTTTTTTTTACCAAAGACATGTAGCAGAATACATTTTTGGCCTAAATTAATGAATAAATTAAATTATTATTATTATTATTTTTTTATTGGATATTTTTTATAGCAGAAAGTAAATCCTGAAAATCCCCAATAAAAATATGGTAAAAGAAAGCAAAAAATACTGTTTTTTTTTTCTCAACATTTTTGGTCTTTTTACGTTTATATAATAAAAATTAAAAAACCCCAGTGGTGGTCAAATACCACTAAAAGAAAGCTCTATTTCTGTGAAGAAAAAAAAAAAAAGATATATATTTTGTTTAGGGACAGCGTTTCAAGACCGCGCAATTACCAATTAAAGTAGCGCAGTGCTAATAGCAAAAATGGCCTGGCCATGAAGGGGGTAAAATCTTCCAGAGCTCAAGAGATAAAACTGTAATTCTACCACTTTACAAAACTCTGGTTCAGCCACTGGGGGAGGGGGAGACTGAAGGAATGCTTCCTCCTCCTTCTACAAAGTTACAATGTAAAGTCTGATCACTGGGGAAGGGGAGACTGAGGAAATGCCTCCTCCTCCTTCTACAAAGTTACAATGTAAAGTCTGATCACTGGGGGAGGGGAGACTAAGGAAATGCCTCCTCCACCTTCTACAAAGTTACAATGTAAAGTCTGATCACTGGGGGAGGGGAGACTAAGGAAATGCCTCCTCCTCCTTCTACAAAGTTACAATGTAAAGTCTGATCACTGGGGGAGGGGAGACTAAGGAAATGCCTCCTCCTCCTTCTACAAAGTTACAATGTACAGTCTGATCACTGGGGGAGGGGAGACTGAGGAAATGCTTCCTCCTCCTTCTACAAAGTTACAATGTATAGTCTGATCACTGGGGGGAGGGGCGACTGAGGAAATGCCTCCTTCTCCTTCTACAAAGTTACAATGTACAGTCTGATCACTGGGGGAGGGGAGACTGAGGAAATGCCCCCTCCCCCTACAAAGTTACAATGTACAGTCTGATCACCGGGGGAGGGGAGACTGAGGAAATGCCTCCTTCTACAAAGTTACAATGTACAGTCTGATTCCCATTAATACCATGATATATTTTTCAGAAGGGGTGTTCGGCGGTCTCCAGGCACGGAGAGGGTTAAGAGCCCTCGGTGAAGCTTTGATTTATGTGTCTGATTGGTTGTTTGTCCTCGGCCTCCTCCATCACATTCGGCTCGGCTCCTGTTGACACTTTCTGTTTGTCTTTAGGTAAAGTTTAAACACAACAGTTCACCTCTGACACCCTGGGAAGGCCATGACTGCAGATTGCGCTCCTTCCCACCTGTGTCAGGAGGTTGGTGAGTCCCTGCCAAGTGACCTGCTAATACCAGCCTCTCCCTGAGACCAGCCTGGCAAGTCCAGGGTTAACCCATGAAAATACAAAATCTTTAAGCTGCAAAGTTGGCCACCTGCTGTGCCCATTATGAGGGGTTCCCACCATCCCTGTGCTGAGCTCCCGGCTCTGTACACCTACTGTGCCCATTATGAGGAGTTCCCACCATCCCTGTGCTGAGTTGCTGGGTCTGTACACCTGCTGTGCCCATTATGAGGGGTTCCCACCATCCCTGTGCTGAGTTTCTGGCTCTGTACACCTGCTGTGCCCATTATGAGAGGTTCCCACCTTCCCTGTGCTGAGTTTCTGGGTCTGTACACCCGCTGTGCCCATTATGAGGAGTTCCCACCATCCCTGTGCTGAGTTCCCGGGTCTGTAAACCCGCTGTGCCCATTATGAGGGGTTCCCACCATCCCTGTGCTACGTTCCCGGGTCTGTACACCTGCTGTGCCCATTATGAGGGGTTCCCACCATCCCTGTGCTGAGTTTCTGGCTCTGTACACCTGCTGTGCCCATTATGAGAGGTTCCCACCTTCCCTGTGCTGAGTGGGGAGTATTACCCGTGTCGCCCAAATGTCTGGGCCCTTGAGTCGTGTCCCTACCACCCTTGAGGAGTATTACCCGTGTCGCCCACATGTCTGGGTCTTTGAGTCGTGTCCCTTCCACCCTTGGAGAGTATTACCCGTGTCGTCCACATGTCTCGGTCTT
>BLSH010108124.1:0-26599 GCA_018402905.1 Glandirana rugosa
CAGCACCCACCCCTCTGCGTTGGTTTTGTACAGCTTGTTACGAACTGATGTGCTATGCAGAGCAGGGCGATTATATGCTGAGGTGAGGATGGCCCCCTGGGAGAGGCCAACCTACGCTTTTGTTTGTTTTTGCCTAGTCTACTCCTAGTAGGATGAGCATAACCCCCATGTGTCATAAGAAGGCTGCATCTGTCAGTGAACTCAGAGAAAAGGATTTTACGGTAAGTTATACAAAAAATCCATTTTTTTTACTTTTTGATATAATATGCACAAAAAAAAAAAATTATTCAACAGTTTTGCCCAATATGTATTATTCTACATATTTTTGGTTAAAAAAAATTGCAATCTGCATATATTGATTGGTTTGCTCAAAAGTTATCGTGTCTACAAACTATGGGAATTGATTTATGCCGTTTTTATTATTTATTTATTTTTTACTAGTAATGGCAGCTATCTGCGATTTTTTTTTTTTTTTTTTTTTTTTTTTTTTTTTTTTTTTTTTTTATATATATCGGGACTGCGATATTGGGGCGGACATGTCGGACATTTTTGACACTTTTTGGGACCAATGACATTTATACAGCGATCAGAAATTTAAATGTCCACTGATTACGGTATAAATGTGATTGGCAGTGAAGGTGTTAACCTGCAGGGGGCAGTGAAGGGGTTAACAGTGTTCCCTGGGTGTGTTCTAACTGTGTGGGGGATGGGCTGGTCGGGACAAAACAGATCTAACTGATCCAAGTGACAGGGATCAGTAGATCTGTCTTGTCCCCTTCAACAGAACAGAGAACCGCTGTGTTTGCATCGGCGGTTTCCCGTTCTGCAGGTCTGACGGGATCGCGGACATCGAGGAGTCAGTGATGACGAAATGCGTCAGCTGGAGCCAGCTAGCGGGACATCATCGCGATCCGGACGGGACCCCCATACTGTTGGAAACGGACCGCAACTTGTTTCATTGCCTGCAGTTTCCAGATTCATGTGAGTATCTTTTTTATTGCAATACATTTTTGCTAAATATACTACACTATCAAGCGTTCTTTCTCCTATTGTTGGTGACGAGCAGAACAGATGTGGTGGAGTTAGTAGCATGGTGATCTGCATGGGATCTTAAGGATGACAACCCTGACTCTTTAGCAGACTTCCTTCCTCAAGATTCCTTTAAACACAAGCCAGAGAGACCTCCGTAATATGGTTCATATCAGGAGGGTAAGAGGCAGTTTGTGTGGATGTCGGTGGAGGCTTTCTACTCAAGAGGATCACCCTTCTTTGTCCGCATTTTTATGCACTATATGGATTGATTTTAAGTGACTTTTTAGAGGATGAATTATTTTCTATCACAGCGCTGCCCCTTTATTCAGTGTATTTTATGTGAGGTTTTGGTTCTGACCTTATTGTGCTAGCAGCTTATTCCTTTTTAGTTTGGTTGTTTAGCGCAGCGGCTATTAATTTATACATGTAAAATGTTCCCAAAGGTTAACTTTATCCTTTAAGTTAACAGAAATGTTGCATGCATGCATACTCCCAAATCTGTGTTTCTTGTGACTTCCTCAGTGTTTCTCAGCTGCAGTGGGGAGAACCTGGGATTCTCTGACTTCTTGGTTTAAGCTCTGGAAGCTGCACAGCCCAAAGGTCATGGGTGTTCCACACCTCCCTCTTAGTATATCATTATGCTCTCTTACATTTGCATAAGTGGAAGCAACAGTGTGGCTTCTCACAGTCCTATCTTCTCCTTTGATAGACAGTAACATTTAGTAAAACCAAGTAAAAAGTGGCTAATAAGACGAGTGTGAGGGAGGATTTAGGTGGGGAATAGACACGTCCGATTGCATGTTCCCATCTTGGCAAACAAAAAATGTGATTTGTTCCTTCAGATTGTAGCAGCATCTTCATCAATGCTGAGGAGCTAGAACAGATTATACAAGATGGTGTATGGATATAGCTGGACATATGCACAATTGTTAACTTGCAATCCCAGAGTGTTCCCAATAAAAAGGTCCTTTAGATCTGCTTTAAAGGCTAAAAAAATGATATGGTATTTCCACCTCAGATGTATCCTTTTTGCTCCGGGTTGCCAATAAACACCAACTGAAAGTCAGTCAGTTTTTAAAGCTTGATCCTAGCAATATTTAGAAATAATGATCAGTGGAGATTAGCAAGCTGATTTCAATCACATTACCAATTTATCTCAACTTCCAGTTTTACTCATTGAGCTGCTTAGGCACATTTTGATTTTATATAGCGGTCTTTTAAAGTCCAGTTCCTGGCTCACCGACCACCCTACCACCTTACCTCCAAAGGAGTCACCCTTTTAATTAAAAAAAAAAAAAATGGTGGCGTGATGTCACAGGTCCTCAATCTCTTCTTCCTCCAGTGCAAGATCTTGAATGCTACATAAAGCTGTGTAATGTACTAACGTGGTGCTGCTCTCTGCAGCATTCTCCTGTGAGTCCAGAGTGGGTGGTAGAGCCTTGATACTCTGGGCTTACAGCAGTTGGGTTAAATGACACCCAATGTTGATGAATTAGTGTCTGGGTGAGTCTGCAGCGGACAGTAGATCAAGCATAGCAGTTGAAACAAGCTGTAGACCTTTTATTTGTCCAAGCTAACCAATGCATTTCACTATTGAAAGCCCTAATAACCATAGCAATAATGTGTGTGAAGTTACAGTCATGACGCCTCAAAAATTGATAAACGAATGTATATGCTGTAAGTTCACAGTATCAGTGCGGTAATGCCTTTATTGAAAGGACAAATTCAACTGTTTAAAACATCATTAAAAATACTGCAGACTTTTCATGCCTTGAGTTTTAGGTGTCAGGGTTTGATCCTGGCACTCACATCCAGTTAGTATCGTTTGTGCTAGTAGTGAGCTCCTCAGGTAGTGATAACTGTGTTCTGTTTCTCCACAGTACAGTATAAAACCAGCGTCTCCTCCCAAGGTCTCCGAGTACGAGAATCTGCTGTGGACACCCATCCGACCTGAGATGACGAGCTGTATAACTGAGGACATTTCACAGGTTCCTGCTTATTATAAAATATATTGGTGAAGCTGGAACTGCTTTCAGACTTTTTTTTTTAACCGGTTCCCGCATACTTTTACTGCTGTAGTGGCAGGGTGCCTGCCGCACTCTGGCGGACTCTATCTCCACCGACGAGCCGCAATTGGCTGGCAGAGAGGAAGAATGGGGAACCGCCGATGTAAAGACGGCGGTTCCCTGCTCGGTCAGTGGGCATTTAAAAGATCTTCTGATCCCTGTCACAAGGATCAGTTAGATCTCTTATGCCCCTGATAGTCCAGCCCCCTCAGTTAGAACACACCTAGGGAACACACTTAACCCCTAGCTCTCCCCTGCAGGTTAACCCCTTCACTGCCAATGACATTTACACAGTAATCAGTTGATAATTATGATCACTGTATAAATGTCATTGGTACCAAAAAAAGTGTCAAAAATGTCCAACATGTCCCCCCCCCCCCAATATCGCAGTCCCAATAAAAATAGCAGATCGCCGCCATTACTAGTAAAAGAAAAAAAATGTAAAAACGCCAGAAACAAATTCTCATGGTTTGTAAACACTGCAACTTTTGTGCAAACCAATCGATCAAACGCCGATTGCAATTTTTTTTTTTTTATACCAAAAATATGAGGAAGAATATAAATCAGCCAAAACCAATGAATCAGTTTGTTTTTTTATATTTTTTTATTTGTATTTTAGCAAAAAGTATTTTTTTTTTTTTTTTGCAAAATTGTCACTCTTTTTTTGTTTATAGTGGTGATCAGAAATTATGCAGAGGTGATCACATACCACCAAAAGAAAGCTCTATTTGTGGGAAACAAAGGATGCAAATTTTGTTTGGGTACAACGTCGCACCGCGCAATTGTCAAAGCAACGCAGTGCCGAATCGCAAAAGGTGCTCTGATCCTAAACTGGGAAATCCTTCTGGGGCTGAAGTGGTTAATAATAATTGTATTTTTCTGTTGCAGCTAATATCTCAATATTGTGAAAATAAAACAAAACCATCATGGCAAGATCCACAAGGCATGTATACTAGGAACAGGGATCCAAGAGATAAAGAGAATAAAGAAAACAGGTGAGATTGGGGCTCATGCTATAGGTATGGTTCCTGTGAGATACCTCCAGTCAGAAATGAAGCTTAGGAAATGAGAGATAATCTGATTTCTCACCGAGAACAGCCAGCTACTAAGACCTCTTCTCCTGGAACCTACTAGCATAGTACAAATACCTTTTGCAGTCTTTCCTTTCTTGGCTGACAGGTAAAAACGTGCACCACTGTTGTATCATGGTCACGTGTTAGTTTACATTTTTTTTTTTTGGAGTTGTATTCAATATGTGCAAAGAGAGATCACACAAATACATAGAAGTATAACATTTATTAAAGATAATTACAGATAAAGATAAAGAAAATATGACAAGAATGCTGTTTTGCGATGGAGTTCCCATCTGCCTTTACGCAGCATGGCCGACCAGGTTCTGACACATGCCTCATGGAGGCAGCTCTGATGTGAGACTAGCCTATGCCAGTTTGGGCTGTGGCAGATACAGACAGTGATATCACCTTTTTAGGAGGGATAGTGGGCTGGTCATCCTGCATTCCTCAAGACTTATGTCAATTAAAATAAAGCCATAGTATGTCCTTATATGGCTCCTTGACCAAGATTTGGAGGCTTAGAATTCATTAGAGACCCACATAGTGGAGTGGAAGTCGCATGCTTCCTGTCAAAAGTGGAGCTCCAGTCTACAGCCAGACCCATCTCCTTCCATCTGTTCTTCATACAGTCACACGGATACATTAACCAGTTCTCTACCGAGTCATATTAAAATGACGGCAGGAACCGCTCGTCGATCATATGGCATTGGCCGCATCTCGCCGCTAGGCCCGCAGAGCAGCGATCGCGGATCGATCGTGTGCCGGGGGTCGTGCCCCCCCCAATCGGGGTAAAGAGCCAATAAAATTGGCTCTTTACCACGTGACCGGCTGTGGCCGGTCAGTGCCGACCTCCACGTGCACGCCACTCATGCGCTCCCCCGGGGGCTCGCAGCGTGGCGATCGGGGCTAAGGCTTGTCCCTCGGACAAAGCCCAGCTCCGATCAGTGTAAAGAGACAATAGAATTGGTTCTTTACCATGTGACCGGCTGTGTCAATCACAGCTGGTCATGTGATGTAAACCGCTTTAACGAGCTGTTACCGCTGTTCTCCCTGTCACACACCGATCGTGTGTGAGAGGGTGATTGCGGTAACAGCTTGTTACCGCCTACTGTACACCATGCACACTGATCACCCCCCCATAAAGAGGACCTGTCACCTGTCCATCAAAGTACCAGAGTACCTGTTGCCTGCCCATCTGAGTACCTGTCACCAGCCCATCAGAGTACCCGAGTACCTGTCACTTGCCCATCAGAGCACCCGAGTACCTGTCACTTGCCCATCAGAGCACCCGAGTACCTGTCACCAGCCCATCAGAGCACCCGAGTACCTGTCACCTGCCCATCAGCGTACCAGAGTACCTGTCACCTGCCCATTAGAGTACCCGAGTACCTATTACCAGACCATCAGCGTACCCGAGTACTTGTCACCTGCCCACCTGAGTACCCGAGTACCTGTCACCTGCTCTTCAGATTACCCGAGTACCTGTCACCAACCCATCTGACTAACCAAGTACCTATCTGCAGCCCATCAGAGTACCCAAGTACCTTTTACCAGTCCATCAGATTACCCAAGTACCTATCTGCAGCCCATGCCTCATAGAATATACCTCAGGTGTTTGCTTTCCAAAATGGGGTCATTTTGGGGGTAATTCCACTGTCCTGGTGCTCCGGGGCCTTCAAAAGTGTGATGGGTATGAATGAAATTTTATGTGTAATTTATGCTCCTAGAACCCCTGACGGTGCTCCCTGCATGTTCGGCCTCTGTATGTGGCCAGGGTGTGAAAAAGTCTCACACGCGGTATCGCCATACCCAGGACGAGTAGCAGAATATATTTTGTGGGTTAATTTTTGCTATGTAGTTGCTATGTGTTAGAAATATCTTATAAATTGACCACTTTGTGTAAAAATAAAAGCGTTTTCATTTTCTTTCCACGTTTTTCGAAGACTTGTGAAAAAAAATGAACCATTCAAAAGACTCATAATGCCTCATAGATTATACGTTGGGGTGTTTGCTTTCCAAAATGGGGTCATTTTGTGTAATAATAATTTCTTAATTTTCCCAAGAATTGTGGGAAAAAAGTACAACTTCAAAAAACTTGCCATGCCTCTTACTAAATACCTTGGAATGTCTACTTTTCAAAAGGGGGTCATTTGGGGGGTATTTGTACTTTCCCGACATTTCAGGGCCTCAAGAAATGAGAGAGGCCATCAGTGCATCAGGTGTGATCAATTTTCAATGATTGGCACCATAGCTTGTAGACTCTATAGCTTTCACACAGACCAAATATACACTTATTTGGGTTATTTTTTACCAAAGATAGGTAGCAGTATAGGTTTTGGCCCAAATTTACGAACAAAAATTACTTCTTTGCAAAATTTTATCACAGAAACTAAAAAAAAGTTGTGTTTTTTTTTTTCAAAATTTTTGCACTTTTTTCACTTATGTCGCAAAAAATAAAAAACCCAGAGGTTCTTAAATACCACCAAAAGAAAGCTCTATTTGTGTGAAAAAAATGATACAAATTTTGTTTGGGTACAGTGTAGCGTGAGAGAGTAATTGTCATTCTAATGCCCTGTACACACTATCCGAAAATCGGACGACAGATCGTCCGTTTTTTTTCGCATGCTAATCTCAGATCGAATCGGAAGAGTTTACTTTAGTCACGAAAATTCTCGCACGACAGAATAAAAAATCGGAAGCCATGTGATGTGTGCAGTGTATTTGTATTGCATTTTTGAACGACAGCTGTACTGATGAAACGAAAATCGTACGATCGGGCACCGCGGCAGAAAAATTTTCCTGCATGTCCGATCTTGTCCGGACGGAAAACATCGGATGAACTGTCGTGATCGGCTCTCGAAAGCTCTGTACTAACGATCCGATTATCGTACGACCGCATCGAAAGCGGTATTTTCCGTCCGATTTTCGGATAGTGTGTACGGGGCATAAGTGTGAGAGTGCTGAAAGCTGAAAATTGGTCTGGGCAGGAAGGGGGAATAAACGTCCTGTATTGAAGTGGTTAAACGCTCACCAGATGTTAAGACATTCATACTACAGTGAGTAATGGCAAACATGATGCAACAATAAGGGCGGCCTCCAGATGGTGCTCTAGTTGCTTCACATCCCTTTCTTAGATGTTCATCTGTGCTGTGAATGCTGCAAGGAGTATTAAGGGGGAAAGCACAACCATAGTGTAGTAGTTTATACACTCCTATAATGAAATTATAAATTATGCTTATATGAATACAATAATGTGCAAACCACTCATCAGTGAAACACAACAGTGCAGGTATTCTCCTGTTCCTCTAAAACACCACTGTGCACGAATCTGGGTACAAAATGGACTCTCACCAAAGTGTGCAAACCTTAGATTCTATAGGGTCATGCCCAGTGTTAACAGCATATCATGGTCACCATGTATTCCCTACTTAATTCTCAACCTCCACTGGTCCAGACAACATTGGCACCTTAAAACACTCCACAGAGGGTAATATAGAGAGGGCAAAGCTCATAGCATAGTAACATTTTTTTTTTTTTTTAAATCACTTTATTCTAAAAAGAATCCTGCTTACAGAAAGAGGTCAAACGCAGTGTGGGAACTGGAAGTGTGGTATCCGCCATCTTTGTTGTACCTAATTGCATGTACTATGCCTTGAAAAAGTATTCATACCCCTTGAAATTTTCCACATTTTGTCATGTTAAAACCAAAAATGTAAATTTATTTTATTGGGCTTTTATGTGATAGACCAACACAAAGTGGCACATAATTGTGAAGTGGAAGGAAAATGATAAATGGTTTACAAATATGTGAAAAGTGTGGGGCACATTTGCATTTAGCACCCCCCGAGTCCATACTTTGTAGAACCACGTTTCGCTGCAATTACAGCTGCAAGTCTGTTCGGGAAGTCTCTACCAGTTTTGCACATCTAGAGAGTGAAATTTTTGCCCATTCTTCTTTGCAAAATATCTCAATCTCTGTCAGATTGGTTGGAGAGCGTCTGTGAACAGCAATTTTCAAGTCTTGCCACAGATTCTCAATTGGATTTAGGTCTAGACTTTGACTGGTCCATTCAAACACATGAATATGCTTTGCTCTAAACCAGTGGTTCTCAACTCCTGTCCTCAGGACCCACTAACAGGCCGGATTTTAAGTATTACCTTGGGGAGATGCAGACTAGAATACTGCAATCACTGAGCAGAAAATATCACTTGTGATGTATTTGTTATCCTGCAAACCTGGCCTGTTAGTGGGTCCTGAGGACAGGAGTTGAGAACCACTGATCTAAGCCATTCCATTGTAGCTCTGGTTGTATGTTTGTTTAGGGTTGTTGTCCTGCTGGAAAGAGAACCTCCGCCCCAGTCTCAAGTCTTTTGCAGACTCTAACAGGTTTTCTTCTAAGATTGCCCTGTATTTGGCTCAATCCATCTTCCCATCAACTCTGACCAGCTTCCCTGTCCCTGCTGAAGAAAAGCATCCCCACAACATGATACTGCCATCATGTTTCACAGTGGGTATGGTGTGTTCAGGGTGATGTGCAGTGTTAGTTATCTGTCACACATAGCGTTTTGCTTTTAGGCCGAAAAATTCAATTTTGGTCTCATCTGACCAGAGCACCTTCTTCCACATGTTTGCTGTGTCCCCCACATGGCCTCTCACAAACTGGACTTCTTATGGCTTTCTTTCTACAATGGGCCTCGTGGCTGCTTCTCTGATGAATGTTTTCCTTGCCCGGCCTGTCAATTTAGGTGGACGGCCATGTCTTGGTAGGTTTGCAGTTGTGCCATACTTTTTCCATTTTCGAATGATGGATTGAGCAGTGCTCCGTGAGATGTTCAAAGCTTGGGATATTTTTTTATAACCTAACCCTGCTTTAAACTTCTCCACAACTTTATACTTGACCTGTCTGGTGTATTCCTTGGCCTTCATGATGCTGTTTGTTCACTAAGGTTCTCTAACAAACCTCTGAGGACTTCACAATACAGCTGTATTTATACTGATATTAAATTACACATAGATGGGCTCTGTTTACTAATTAGGTGATTTCTAAAGGCAGTAGGTTCCACTAGATTTTAGTTAGGGGTATCAGAATAAAGGGGGCTGAATACAAATGCACACCACACTTTTCAGACATTGTAAAAAAAAATGTTGAAATTATAAAATACATTTTACGTTTTTTTGGTTGTAACATGACAAAATGTAGAATATTTCAAGGGGTAAGAATACTTTTTCAAGGCGCTGTATATTGAAGCTGCATGGTTTTTTACTTCTGTAAGCAGGATTATTTTTAGAATAAAGTAATTTTTCTAGAATTTTACTATGCTATGAGTTTTTGCATTCTCTGTATTACCCTCTATGGAGTGTTTTTAACACTCCAATTTAACGCCAATGTTATCTGGACCAGTAGAGGTAGAGAATTAAAGTGATTCTAAACCTTTTAGGGGGGTACTCGTGCGGGCTTGCTCCTGAGCCCTGTCTGCATCCAGACAGACAGTGGGACTTTGCCCACCTCCACCCCCCACTCCCCCATTGCAGGGTTTGATTGACAGCAGCAGGAGCCAATGGCTCTCAATGCCACAGTCTGCCCTGTGAGGGGAGAGAGCCACTGATCTCATGCGCAGTGCTAGTTCAGATCGGGCTCAGGTAAGTATGAGAGCGGCCTGAGGAAAGGGGATTCTGCACACAGAAAGTTTGCAGAGAATGCATTAATGTAAGAAACCTTAATGCTTTAGAACCACTTTAAGAAGGGAATGCGTGGTGACTATGATATGCTGTTAACATTTGGCATGACCTTACAGAATCTAGGGGTCTCAAACATGGGTGATTTGTGCAGTGGTGTTTCAGAGGAACAGGAAGTCACCTGCACTTTTATTGTGTGTCATCATGCTTGCTATGGCTCATTGAAGCATAAGGGTTTTAATAAAGAGTTTAGCATACAGTATTTGTGTGACTGTATGAAGGACAGATAGAAGAGACAAAATCACTGATTCATGAACTTGGGTTTACTGTTTTGTGGACACGAAGCTTATTTAACAATTAGTGTTTGGGGGAATTGTTCATTGTTTTCCTCTAGCGCTGTTTTTTTTTTTTTTATTTGTTTTTTTTAAGCACTTTCTGGACTGTAGTCTATTGTCATGTAATTAGATCTGGTCCAAAGTGGGAGGTGTTCTGCATTTTCTCCAACTGAAACTCATGGCCTTGGAGAAAATAAGAAACACTGGCAACTATTGTGATTTATCAAAACAGATCAGGCAAGCCACATTTCTAAATCAAAATAAGTGCCGTTCAGGTCAGCTATCTGGGGAGGAGTGAAGGGAAGTACTATAGAATGTCACTTGAGTCTCCTGACCGGACATTCAAGATGGCTGCACCCAGCAGCAGTTTTGGGGCTTTTGGATGTCTTCACGAGGTTTTACAGGTTGTATTTATTCTTACAATAAGGTTTTCAATTTTGTTTGATGAATGAATGGTCGGGTGACAAGGCCTCCTTTAGAATGACTCTTTCAGCAACCACTTGCTGTGGTTTTTCCCACTGGCACATATGTCACTACAGAAGTATGAACTGGTAAGTGGAGCAGAGCAACCAAGAGATAAAAGTACATCAGTCTTCTGCCTGTCATTTCATTGTCCAGTCCTACGTATCAGGGGTCCCCGACAACACCTGTGTGTGTTGCTCCACTACAGCACAGAGATTTCCGGTTCTACTACCCTTTCTGATAGGGTTGTTCTGTATTGCAATGCTGCGTAAATCTCAGCATTGTTTGGACAGTAATCCTTTGGGAGGTAAAAATCACCCTTTTCCTGTATGTATTATATCTGTGTATTTAGCTTTGGCTTAAATGGTTTTAATCCCATATGTTTTATATGTGCCTGTAGCATATATGCAAGGCAAAAGTGTATGAAAGTTGTTAGGGAGACACAAATTATTTTATGGAGATCGCTTACAATGTGATTCTTTGACTTGTTTTGTAGACCATGAGTGTGGATATCCTGCAATTTGTGGAGGAGCTATGAACCACCTGAAGATTAATCCCATCTTATATGTCCTGACTAAAACCATTTTATGAGTTGGATATAAACACGCAGTCCTTGAATTCAAAGGAATCAAGAGAGTAACGGTTTCACAATTGCAGTTCTGCTTCCTCAACAGCTGCAGTTAGTCCATGGCCCTTCTAAATGGAGAGAACAGAGCAGAAGAGCCCTGCTTCCATCTATTCGTTGTTTACATTATTTTCTGGTCCTATAACAGTGAACATAATAAACACTATAAAAGAAAGGAAAAAATACTGCGCGCCTGATATCAGAAAAGAATTCACAAATAACAGCAGCTGTCACACCAATTGACACATTGTGTAAGTATGTGTTCTGAATAAAGTGCAGCGCTCAACCTAAAGTTTTAAGTATAACAATCTTATGCAGATTATTAATAAATGTTAAAAAAAAAAAAAATCACAAAGTGTCCCGTGCAAAAAATTAATTAATTATAAAGTGTCCGTGCTTAGATGTTAAACAACTTGATTGTAGATAGATGTATAAAAGTGTCCAGTGCTCATAGATCCTCATATAGTGATATCTTGCAACCGTAACCAATCACATAGTGGAAAATCTGCCACCTTTCACAAATTGCGCTTAACAGATAACGGCAAGAAATGCGTAAAGTTAACAGCAATTATTGATGTCACACAGTAAGGGGCTTTAGGTCATCTCACCGGCCTTCTTCTCCACAAACAGCGTCTCAACAACAGATATAAAAAGTCTCCACCAATTAGAATTGGAATCAGGATATCCCAAGCAGCAAAAAATCCAGGTGTATCAATCGGAGAGCAAGAAGGGGGCGGGGATCGATAAACACTGCCATAATACTGGATACCATATTCAATAGTTTCATAGTTTGTTTGATTCATCCTCCGATACTTTTATAGTGCTGAATGTAAAGTTTTATGAGATTTAATTGTTAATAAAATGTATTCTTTTGTATTTAATAAATATTGAACATGCTGAAGTTTGTCAAGGTGGTGTCTTGTCCATTAAAAGCGAAAACAGAAGTGGAGACAGGAAGCTACCAAGGCAATGTATGAAAGGGTGTCTGGAAGTGACATTTCTAATGTTCACTGATGACAACCTCATCCTGTTGTGCGCTCCAGCTCACCCTGGTGTGGAGCAGCAGGAATACAGTTCCTCTTCATTGGAAGAGACAGGGTTCTGAAAACAAGTGGGTTATACGGCCACCTACAGGAACACTAGAAGACAAACTTTAGCCCTGCACAGTTATGTAGCACTGGCTTAGTATTGCCTCTGAGATATATGCAGAGTATTGCTCTCTGAAACATTGCATTGCATTTCCTGGCTAAACTGGTAATTCAGACTTGGAGGAGAGACTGTATTAGTTACTGCTGTAGCTAAGAAGGAAGCTCACCCCTAACAACAAAGGCAAGGAAGGACATGATTGAATAGCAGCCCAGGAGAGCTGGGGAGGAGATACCAGGAGGGAGAGGAGGACAGACTGGGATGGTGGCAGCCACACGGGGGGAAGTGGCCATCTTGCTTTTCTTTTGTGCATTGCCAGGGCATGTGATCCTGTCCATGACTCTCCTAAAGGGAGGTGCAAACTTGAGAGTGGAGTTTGCAGTGTGGTGTTCTGCCTTTTTGCCTGACCTCTGAAGATGTGCTAACTGTACAGTGACACCAAGAGATGGATTTCAGTGCTGCAGCAATCCTCATCCTCCTCCTGTTTAGAAAATGCTGTGGCCTGTTTTTCCATCACCATCCAGTCAGTGATCAATCTACCAATTGCTGGAAGGAAGATCTATCAAGTGCATCTAATTGTGTGTGTGTGTGGAGAGTTCCTACTGGCCTGTGGTTAGCTAGAACCCACAAGATCTAGATAGGCTCTTATAGTTAGTAATATCACTTTTGGTAATTGTTAAAGATTATTTTTGTATTGTGCAACTGACAGTCTCGTTCACCACTCGCTCAGCACATTTCAGGCAAGGCCTCTCACTGGCGGTTAAAGTAAACGAACACCAATCCCGTTTAATTTGCTGAGCGGTTGTATTATATCATTGCAGTTAGAGGAAGTAAACCCAGATTGGGTTTACTTCCTCTGCATTCCCCTGCAAAGTAAATGCATAATGGGCTACTATGCATCACATTGTAGCCCACTATGTGTCACTTACCTGGAAACGAAGCCTGTGACGTCCAGCGTGTGCCCTGTGCTGGCAGCCTCCATCTTCTGCCCCTCTTCCTTCCGGGGCCGCGACTCCAGCTCTGTGACTGGCCGGAGTCACGTGACGTCACTTCTGGGCATGCGCACGGGAGCCGCGAGTCACTGCACGATCACAGTGAAGAAACGCTACGGAGGCCGTTTCTTCACTGCGCTTGTGCTGAAATGACGTCGGCACATTTAGTACACTGCATATCTCCTGAAAGGTGCAGGTTTGGGAGATATGCAGGGCACCTACAGGTAAGCCTTATTATAGGCTTACCTGTAGGTTAAAGTGGTTGTCACGAGTTGACAACCACTTTAATATTGGTATCCTGTTAATCAGTTTTTCTCTCTCCAGGGCTTATTGTTAGTTCTAATAAAGCCCAGCTAAAAGTTTAAAGGTGTATTGGTGTTACTTGGATCCAGGTGAGGGAGAGCCATAACTGGCGTGGGACAAAAGACCCGTATATTACAGCGGCCCTTGCAGAGGTAGCGCTACACTTAGTATTGCTAGTGTCCTTGTGTCCAGTGCCAGTTCCCCAGAAGATTTCCCAAGAGTGGTAGACTAGATCCTAGCTACAAATACTGTAGCTGCTGACATTTAAACACGCACTTACCAGTCCAGGGATGTAGCGCTGTCCACACCTGGGCCCGAGTTTAACCTTTTCCTGCAAACCTGGCACAAATAGGCATACCTAGGTAAACCTTTTCCTGAGCTGAGTGCGTGCTCCCAGGATTGTAGCAAGCAGGTCCCGGGAGGCCCTTGATGCATATTTCCAATCACAGCCATCACATGAGCAGAATACCTGCTCTTGTCTCTAGTGCAACAAGAATGTGTTGTTTGATCATTTTCACTGTAACACCGTGGTTTAATATATATACTTGTACTATTTTGTACCTCCTTGTTTGGTTAAAACTTATTTCAGTAAAAATTATTGGAAAATAATTAATGCAATACAAACATCTGAAATTGTATAAAAATAAACAGAAGCTCAAACAACATCAGTACTGTGTGCAAAAGGTTTTAAGGGGGGGGGGGGGGGTGTTAAAAGGTGAAAAAAAAAATGAATGTACAGAACATCTGCTCTCAATTCAGTGCAGAGTTTGGACCAATTGAATGTTAAAATGGTTCTAAAGGCTGAATGTTTCTTACCTTAACCCCTTCAGATCCGCATTATAGCCGAAGTACGGCTCCGTCAGAGCTACAGAAGGGGGAACCGCCGATGTAAACACGGCGGTTCTCTGTTCTGTGAAGGGGGACATACCAGATCTACTGATCCCTGTCACTGGGATCAGTTAGATCTGTTATGTCCCAACCAGCCCCGCCCCCCCACAGTTAGAACACACCCAGGGAACACAGTTAACCCCTTCCCTGCCAATGACATTTATACAGTAATCAGTGGACATTTACATTTCTGATCGCTGTATAAATGTCATTGGTCCCAAAAAAAGTGTCAAAAATGTCCAACATGTCCGCCCCAATATCGCAGTCCTGATAAAAAATCGCAGATCGCCGACATTACGAGTAAAAAATAAATAATAAAAACGGCATAAATCTATTCCCATAGTTTGTAGACGCGATAACTTTTGCGCACACCAATCAAACGCAGATTGCAAATTTTTTTTACCAAAAATATGTAGAAGAATATATATCGGCCAAAACTGATGAATCATTTCTTTTATTATTTTTTGGATTTGTATTTTAGCAAAAAGTAAAATTGTTTTTAAATCGTTGCTCTGTTTGTTTATAGCGGCGATCAGAAATGACACAGAGGTGACCAAATACCACCAAAAGAAAGCTCTATTTGTGTAAAAAAAAAAATGATATAAATTTCGTTTGGGTACAACGTCGCACGACCGCGCAATTCTCATTCAAAATGTGACCACGCTGAAAGCCAAAAATTGGTCTGGGGGGGGGGGGTTTAAATGCCCAGTAAGCAAGAGGTTAATGCATTATCCGTGTGAAGTTCCACCCCCTATACTTACCTGAGCCCAATCTCAATCCAGTGCTGTGCACGAGAGCAGCGGCTCTCTCCCTCCCCTCCTCATAGGCTCAGACAGCAGCAGGAGCCATTGGCTCCTGGCAATGTCTAAACATAAGCCGTGAGGGTGGGGCTGGGCCGAGCCATGCTCTGTGTGTCTATGGACACGCAAACACAGCTGGCTCGGTGGCAAGCCTGCACGAGTGCCTCTATACTATAGCAAGTGGCTTGCTAAGGAAGGCACTCAGTGTAAGGAAAGAGCCATCGGGGGACTCAAGAAAAGGAGGACCAGGGCTTCTCTGTGCAAAACCATTGCACAAAGCAGGTAATAACGTCTGTTATTTTAACCACTTTCCGACCAGATGGCGGCAGGTCGGCTCTATTGCGCAAATCACCGTAGCTGTATGGCAGCGATTTAAGAGACTGTAGGGGGCGCGTGCCCGCTGCATGTCTCTAGCGCAGTGGTTCTCAACTCCTGTCCCCAGGACCCACTAACAGGCCAGGTTTGGAAACTGAAATGCATCACAGGTGATATAATTTGCTGCTCATTGATTGCAGTATTCTAGTCTACATCTCCCCAAGGTAATACTTAAAATCTGGCCCGTTGTTGGGTTCTGAGGACAGGAGTTGAGGACCACTGCTGTAGCGGATAGCTGTGGCCAGCGAGCGCGATGTCCGCCGGCCACCCACGATTACTCCTCACAGAGCCAGAACGGGGATCAGTTTATGTAAACAACAGATCCCCGTTCTGATAGGGAAGTGGAGAGAGATCTGCTGATCCCAGTTATCGGGAACCCCATTCTCTCTCCACCCCCAGTCACTACACTCCCCCCACAGTTAGAAACTCCTCCCTAGGGAACACTTAACCCCTTGATCGTCCTCTAGTGTTTACCCCTTCCCTGCCAATGACATATATACAGTAATCAGTGGCTATTTAACCACTTCACCCCCGGAATGATTTCCCACGTTAAGACCAGAGCACTTTTTGCGATTCAGCACCGCACTGCTTTAACTGACAATTGCGCGGTCGTGTGACGTACCCAAACGAAATTTGCGTCCATTTTTCCCCACAAATAGAGCTTTCTTTTGGTGGTATTTGATCACCTCTGCGTCATTTCTGATCACCGCTATTAACAAAAAAAAGTGCAACAATTTTGCAAAAAAAAACCCAATATTTCTTACTTTTTGCTATTATACAAATACAAAAAAAAAATATATATATATATATATATATATATATATATATAAAAAAACTAATTTATTCATCGGTTTTGGCTGATTTATATTCTTCCTCATATTTTTGGTAAAAAATAAATAAATTGCTATCTGCATTTATTGATTCGTTTATGCAAAAGTTGCCGCGTTTACAAACCATGAGAATTAATTTCTGGCGTTTTTGGGACTGCGATATTGGGGCAGACACGTCTGACATTTTTGACACTTTTTTGGGACCAATGACATTTATACAGCGATCAGAAACGTAAATATCCACTGATTACTGTATAAATGTCATTGGCAGTGAAGGGGTTAACCTGCAGGGGGAAATCTAGGGGTTAACTGTGTTCCCTAGGCGTGTTCTAACTGTGAGGGGGTTGGGCTGTCAGGGGCATAAGAAATCTAACTGATCCCAGTGACAGGGAGAATTCTTGCATGCCCACTGACAGAGCGGTGAACCGCCGTGTTTACATCAGCAGTTCCCCGTTCTTTCGCTCTGGCAGCTCATTGCAGCTCGCCGGCGGACATTGGGTCTGCCCGAGCCGCAGGCACACTCCTCCGGAGTGCGGCGGGCACAAGCGCGCGCCCCCTAGCTGCCACTCCGCAAATTGCCGTCTATTTACGGCGATTCGTGGGACACGTCCACACTGCCACAGTAAATATACTGTGCGTGGTGTGGAAGTGGTTAAAACTCTGATCGCTGTATAAATGTCACTGGTCCCAAAAAAAGTGTCTGATCTGTCTGCGGAAATGTCGCAGTCCCGATAAAGATCGCCACCATTACTAGTAAAAAAAGAAATAATAAAAATGCCATTAATCTAGTACCACAGTTTGTAAACGTGATAACTTTTGCGCAAACCAATATATGCCTATTGCGATTTTTTTTTTTTTTTTTTTTTTTACCAAAAATATGTAAAATAATACATATCGGCCTAAAACGAGGAACAAGTTTGATTTTTTTTTTTGGATATTTTAATATAGCAAAAAAAAATTTATTTTTCAAAAGTGTCGCTGTTCATAGCGCCAAAAGTAAAAACCGCAGAGGTGATAAAATACTGTACCACCAAAAGAAAGCTCTATTTGTGAGGAAAAAAGCACAACACTTTTGTCTGGGTCCGTGACGGCTAGTGTATGAGGGGTGATTGGGCACCGCCTCCCTGCCGGCTAAAAAAAAAAAAAAAAAGTTAGCTCAGCTCACCTACAGGTGGTGCCGGTACATTGACTTCCTTTTTTTTTTCTCGAATCTTCTTCCAGGGCAGCATCCGAGAGATGGGCTCCTCCTCCCTAAAACAGGAAACACATTAGTCCACCATTATAAAAAGATTAGCCTCACCTGTATCACTCAGTTATTTTGTGTTTCCTCCGGACCCAAGAGCTGCAACACGGTACTTCAGTCCCTGTGCTATCTGCAGGGGACGCCTGGATTGAGCCCCCCTCGGCAACCCGAGGGGTTTGGGGGGAGGCCACCAGGTGCAGCACATGGCTTGTTACACTGCCCGAGGTTTCACCCCTACGGAGGGGTCAGCAACCATCCCCCCAGGCTGCAGGCGTGCCGAGGGCACTTCCCCCAGCTGCTGCTGCATCCAGGGGCTTGAAGGGGAGACCCGGTGGCTGACCGTGGACTCTCTGATGCCGTCCCACCTGGCTGCGGCCCCCTCCTCCGGGGGTCCGCGGGCACCCAGCGCGGGGGGGCCTGGTTACCCGGGGGAGCTCTTGAGAGGACGTTCCAGGCCTGCTTGCGCAGCTCTGCTGTTCGTCTGTTCGGCCCAGGTTCTCTGGCCTAGGACTGACAGGTGTACCAAGATGGCACCAGAACGCTGTCCGGTAACAAGCTTCCAGGCAGCGGCCATCTTGGTGAGACTTGGCAAGATGCCGAACGTGACACCTCACTTCCGGTGACATCACGGCCGGCGGAGTTGGCGCGATTTTTTGAAAAAAGAAAATAGGAGAAAGACAGGAGTAAAATGATTGATGGAACATCAAGATCTACATTCTCTATCCACGCCAAACAGCAGCAGGCGAGTCCACCAACCTGCACGGGGTCAGCTGGGGGCGGGGCTTGGAGTTTTTTCAGGAAGCCGTTAAAAGCAGACATTGCTCTGAGGATGATGGAAGCTGACCATGATGGAAGTCTCTCCATCCTGCCCTGCAGATCCTGCTAGTAAGGACGGCTCCAAGGTAAGTCAGAGAACTGTTTGGGTTTCCTCTGCCTTTTACCTGTTCGTTACCTGTAACAAATCTGTCAGTATGCGGAATTGTCATTCATTCAGGTCCCTTTTGTTTATTTTTAGGCAAAAGCCCCAGAGGAGAAGAGGGGGAAAAAGCATGACTAAGTCATGTGGCTCGTGCGGCCATCACTTCCCTCCAGAATGGAAGAAACCGCTCTGCCAGAAATGTGTGGACAAGTTGATAGCCAAAGAGTCACAAAACTACCTTAGAGACGCACTCAGCAGTTTTAAAAAATAAATAAGAGGCACCATTGCACCTTTGCAAGCAGCCATAAAGAAATTAGAAGGTGGGATCGGTACGGACAAGAACAGCACACCGTCCACTAGTAAAACAATCCCTCTAGCAGAAAGCGGTGAAGAGGAATGAATCCAAGGAAGGGCTGTACTCGGACGAGGATTCAGAGGCAGAGGGCACACTATTTCCTTCAGAAGAAACAGAGAGTCTTCTAAAAGACATAGCAGAAACTCTAGGGATTAAAGGGAAGAAAGTGGCAGAGCTCTCCCTGCATGACAGAATGTATAAAGGGCTACAACCTAAAAAGACCAGAACTTTTCCCGTCCACCAGACCCTAAAGGATCTGGTCAAGAGGGAATGGAATGAGCCAGAGAAAAAACTGTTCACACCAGCAGCCATCAAACGCAGGTATCCTTTTGAGGAAGAGGACACCAAACCCTGGGCAAAATGCCCGAAAGTGGATACCTCCCTAGCTCGGATAGCAAACAAGATGGACTTTGCATTTGACGATGCAGGGACACTCAGTGATCCCATGGATAAAAAAAAATAGAAGCGTTGCTCAAAAGAGCCTGGGAAGCAGGTGCAGCTAACTTAAATCCAGCCATAGCTTCCACCTGCACGGCTCACATGCTCCTGATCTGGTTGAACCAGTTACAAAAACTGCTGGAGTAGGATACGCCTAGGGAAGCGATAACTCAGACCATCCCCTCGCTGATCAGAGCTGCTTCCTTTCTCGCTGATGCTTCGGCAGAAACTGTAAGGGTAGCATCAAGGACCACGGCGCTGGTGAACTTAGCTAGAAGGGCCCTATGGCTGAAGGCTTGGGGGGGAGATGTCGCCTCCAAAAGCCGGTTATGTGGGATCCCTTTTTCGGGGGGATCTGCTATTTGGAGCCGAGCTGGAGTCGGTTCTCTACAAAACAGCGGCTAAGAACAAAGGGTTTCCTCAGTCTAAGAAGGAACAGGGCAAAACCCCGTTTTGTCAGCCAAGGAAATTTGATAGACAAGGGGCAAAGAAACGCTGGCAGCAAGACCGGGATCCGCAGAGTTGGCAGAAAAATAGGAAGGGGGACTTCATCCTCAGGCCTTCAGGTCAGAAGAGTAAATCCCAATGACAATGCACAAGTAGGGGGCAGGCTGGCAAAATTCTCTATGGCATGGGAAAATATCACGACAAATGGTTTTGTTCGCACTGGTTGCACTGGAGCTCACCAGACTCCCCCCTACAAAATTCCTAACAACGGCGATGCCAAAAAAGAAAGACGAAGCGGGTGCATTTCTGGACTCCATTAAGGAACTTATAATGCAAAAGGTGGTGTGTTACGTTCCCCAAGGGGAAGAAGGGATAGGTGTCTACTCTCACTTGTTTCCCAGGAAGAAACAGTCAGGGAAGCTAATGCTGATCTTGAACATCAACAAATATGTAACCTACAATAAATTCAGAATGGAGTCCATTTACTCTGTCAGGAACATCCTTTCAGAAGGAGTGTTCATGGCCACAATAGATCTCCAGGATGCATACCTGCAAGTTCCTATAAAGAGCTCTCACCAAAAGTACTTACGGTTTGCCATAGAGGGACCAGCAGCCTCCCTGCATCTTCAATACACCGCCCTGCCCTTTGGAATCTCCTCGGCACCAAGGATCTTCTCAAAGATCATGGCAGAGGCCCTGAAGGAGCTGAGATTAAAAGGCATAGGCGTAATCCCATACCTGGATGACCACCTATTTTTTGCAGAGTCAGCAACATCCCTGGAAGCCAACATTCAGACGGCCATATCCTACTTGCAGGGGCTAGGGTGGCTGATAAATAGGGAGAAATCTCAACTCCACCCCAGTCAAAAAGTAACTACTTAGGTTACATACTGGACTCAAGACAAACAAAAGTATTTTTGACAGAAGACAAAATAGAAAAGATTACGAGGGCAGTGGAGTCTCTCATAGAAAAAGAACAGATAACCATCAGGAGAGGTATGGCAGTTCTGGGTCTAATGTCAGCCTTGATACCGGTCATCACAGATCCACATGCGGCCTCTCGAGAACCACATACTGGCACAATGGGACGGCGACACTTCTTTGCACGAAAGTATCCGCGTACCACGTCCGGTCAAGGAGTCACTGTACTGGTGGCTAGCTCCTCTACGTTACATAGAGGGGCGCAGATGGGTACAAACCAACCCAGTACAGATTACCACGGATGCAAATTTCCGAGGCTGGGGAGCTCACACGGAAGGTCTCTGTGCTCAAGGGGTTTGGGACCGCAATACGTCCAAAGCTTCGTCAAACACGAGGGAACTAAGAGCAGTACAGGAAGCACTATTGGTTTTCCAATCGGCCATCTTTGGAAAAGATGTACGTACCCAGTCGGACAAGGCCACAATGGTGGCCTATTTAAACAGGCAAGGGGGGGGAAGAGGTCTCTGCAATTATCAGTTGTGGAGTCCATACTGTTATGGGCAGAGGCAAACATCCTTTCGATCTCGGCTATCCACCTAATGGGCATAAACAATGTCCTAGCAGATTTCCTAAGCAGGAATACATTGAGACAGAGAGAATGGATGTTACATCAGGAGGTCTTCTCATGGATTACGGGGCAGTGGGGAACCCCTGAAATAGACCTGTTTGCATCAAAGACAAACACAAGACTCCCGAAATTCTTCTCTCTGGACCCTCTAGATGGCAACAGCGGGATAGACGCTTTCAACCAAATCTGGGATTTCCAGTTAGCGTATGCGTTCCCTCTGACGGCTCTGCTTCCCAGGGTGCTTCAGAAAATCAAGAAGGAGAAAGCTACAGTCATTCTTATTGCCCCCTTCTGGCCACAAAGAGCGTGGTTCAGCCATCTAACGGCCCTCAGCACAAAGCCATAACTAATCCTGCCGGATCGGCCGGACCTATTAAGTCAGGGTCCGGTCGATCATCCAAGTCACAATATTTTCAACCTCTCAGCCTGGTTCCTGAGAGGGTGAGTCTGCAAGGAAGAGGATTATCAGACAAAGTCATCGACACCATCTTGGCAAGCAGGAAACCGGTCACCAGAGCCATATACAAAAAAGTGAGGAAAAAATTCACGTCTTGCCTCAAGGCCAAAAGAGATTTGAATAGGGAATTCATTCCGGCAATGCTGGATTTCCTACAAGAAGATGAAGGCTTGGCAACTAGCACCCTGAAGGTAGCTGCACTTTCTTCCCTCGCAGACTTTAAGTTAGCAGAGGACCCACTGATCAAAAGGTTTCTTTTCTCTCTGAAGAGGTCCGGGCCAGTAAAATTGAGCGGGGTCCCGAAGTGGGACTTGGGCATAGTTCTAAAAGGATTCCTTGCATCACCTTTCGAACTGCTGGAGGAGACGGGAGACAAACATCTCACTCTAAAAACTGCACTTTTAGTAGCCCTGGTCTCAGCGAAATACATGCCTTGTCAATACTAGAACCCTACTGTGAGATATATTCGGATAAGATAATACTCTCCCCGGATCCCGCTTTTCTGCCCAAAGTATCGTCTAATTTCCATAGATCGCAAAGAGTAGTCATACCTTCTCTGCCGAAATCCTTGGCCAGCAGAGAAAGGGAGATCTATGACCAACTGGATGTAAGGAAAACGCTCATTGCGATATGGTCGAGCTTTGGTACTTTCGTAAAGCACTACCGCATTGATCGACTGTCCAGTCAGGATCAGGCCTTCGGGCGCAAGGTGCTACAGTTCTTATCCCCACCCTAGTAAGTATTGCTTGAGATATCCTCTCGGATGCTGCCCTGGAAGACGATTCGAGAAAACAGAGTTAGGTACCTGGTAAACTCTTTTTCTAAGACATCTTCCAGGGCAGCGCTAGTTCCCACCCTGGGGATTTTTTTTCTCAGGTTATATGTAGGGACGCTATAGCTTACTGGTAGTCCTTCGGTGCTCGTTTATGACTGAGGCATACAGGTGAGGCTAATCTTTTTATAATGGTGGACTAATGTGTTTCCTGTTTTAGGGAGGAGGAGCCTATCTCTCGGATGCTGCCCTGTAAGACATCTTAGAAAAAGAGTTTACCGGGTATCTAACTTTCTTTTTTTTTTCTGGCTCATTGGCTGTCGCCTGTGATCCTCCCCAACCGCAAAGCGCAGGAATCGCTGGTGCTGGGCGCAGATGGGAACATGCAGTTACGCATATTTGATGTCGAGGGAGGCCAGGAAATTGCCCTGGTGCAGGCCCGCTACTACCGAGCGGACCGACTCCATCCAAAACCGGCGGACCCGCACAAACCTGTTGAGGTCATTAAGGTCCAGGATGGGACGAACCCCATCCTTCTTCGGAACCACGAAAAGGTTGGAATAAAACCCTCGGGAATGTTCCGCCCATGGAACGAGAACAATCACCCCTTGACCCAGCAGGTCCTGCACAGCCCCAAACGGCCCGCAGGCAGCTGCAGGTTGGAGGCGAAGAACATGCCTGGGGGGCGGGAACAGAATTCTATGCTGTACCCCAAGGAGACCACCTCGAGCACCCAGCGGTCCGAGATGCGTCAGGACCACCTGTCTGGGAACCCCAGGAGATGTCCCCCCCCCACCCGAACACCGGGCGGGGGCAACCCTTCATGCGGCGGAGACCTTGTCCTCTGGCTTGGAGCGCTTACGCGGCCAGGGACGCTTCAGTCCACCCGCGGGGGCCTTGGTGGGTTGTGAATCCTTGCCCGAGGAGCGGAAGGAACTAAAAAGCCGCCTATGGGCCGGAAAGGAGGGGCCCTGTCGGCGACGGGGGTCCGAACTCCTCCTAAACTCCAGGAGAAGGGTGCTCTTCCGTCTCATGAGATTTTTGATCATCTCATCCAAAGAGCCCCCCCGGAAAGGCAAGTCCGCCAGGGCCTTCTTAGAAATCTGGTCCGCGGACCATCCGATCAGCAAGATCCACACACTCAGAAGCCTGCGTCTTGCACAACTCGCTGTGAGCGTTTGCGACACCAGCGCAGAAGCCACAACGGGCCGCATGGTAGACCCCCGTTAGAACAACTAGGGATCTGACGCAAGCCTCAGCCTTCCTGTCAGCTGGGTCCTTAAAGGACAGCGTGCCATCCACTGGGATGGTGGTCGCCTTACTCAGGCGGGCCACAGGGAGATCAACCACGGGGGGTGATGCCCATTTCTTCAATAATTTATCCTCAAAGGGATAAGGCACAGCGAAACGCTTCGGAACGGGGAGGGAGCTCTGAGGCCAAGCCCAGTCCCTACAAACAAATTTATCCAGAAAATTCACATACGGAAAAACCTTAGCCGCCGGGCCCAGTCTGTGACCCGAAGGGGACGGGCACCCTCCGAGAGGGTCCCACCGCTTCTTCCAGTTGCAGGGTCTCATGCACTGAGGTGATCAAAGCGTCCACAAGAGCCTTCTCGGGCGCAGCAGCAGACGCCTCAGACTCATCCCCTATCAGGAGCGTCTGGGATCTCGCTGTCTGACAGTTCAAGGGGGGTCCCCGCAACGGAGGAGCCCCCCTTGGGGTCAGAGTCCTCCCCTGAAGAAAGGGGGGGGGGGGGAGACACTTTTTTGCTTCCCTGCGGTTCAACAGTGACTCTACCTGGGAGGCGAACGTCTCCAGGGCCGTGGACATGGCGTCTACAAGGGACGGGGCCTTGAAGTACTGGCTGCAGGCACCGAGAGGTCCGGTGGGGAAGCACCCGCATCGGCTGCCATTCACCCACCCTGGCAGCGCCCAGAAAATGAGGCCTATTGCCAGGAGACCACTGCACCCCCCCACCCCACAGCTGTGCAAGGCCTGTCACAGAGGGACTCACCACCCGACCAGAGAGGAGCTGCCTGCTGCTGCTGCCTTCACCCGCTCCTGCTGCCCACACTGCCGCTGTGCTCAGAGCCACCGTCGCCGCCAGTGAGATCCGCGCCATGCTGGGGGGGTAAATCAGCACAAGAAAACGGCCAGGACCACCCCTCATTTAAATGTGGCCGGGCGCCGGCAAAATGACCGCCGAGTATGAGGCAGGGGGTGAGGCGGAGGGGGACCAGCTAGGGCCCATACACTCAATTACACCCTGGAAGCCCCAGTGAGGGGAAGGGGGGTGTGACGGAGGGGTGGGGGAGGGGCACGGGTGAGGAAGGGGGGGGACCACCCACTGCGCTACACTCAGGAGGGGAGACTGGCCAGCTCCCCCCCGGGCCGCCGAAGGGGAGGGGGGACGTACTTACCCCATCTAGTCGGGCGGTGCGGGTGACTCCTGGCTAGGCCTGAGGGAGCTGTTGGCCCTGGACGCACTGCGCGCGATGGCGGGTGTTTAACCCGCAGGGCCACCCCATCCGGTTCGGGGCCTGTCACGGTCGACTCAGCGTGAAGCATCCGGTCTAGCGCGTGATGCCCAGCTGGGGACACTACCTGTATCCAAGTACCAGCCTGTCACCCAGCACGGCTGCTTGATTGTAGTCTTCATCTGTGAGGCTGTCCCCGGACAGCCGAAGTGGCCCAGAGATGTACCACAGATCCCTACAGGGAGCCAAGGTATAACTCCTTGCACTAGGCAGAAAAAACTGAGCTAGCAGAGCTGGGTGTTGGGTTATCTGCCAGTGGGGACTGCCCCCTGGGAGAGGCTGTGTCTATTACGTTCTTTTTGCTGTTAGAACTGCCTGTTCTGCTTAGTAAACTCCTGAAGAAGACAGTATAACCCACTTAGTCCTAAGAGTCTGTCGACGAACGAAAGAGAAAAGTGCTCTGGTCAGGAAGGGGGTAAATCCTTCCAGGGCTGAAATGGTTAAAAAAAAAAAAAATTCTGGGTTTACAATCCAGTCTCTTCTGATGTTGCAGGAGTCATTGGCCGTTATGACGGGGGCAATGATGACGTGGCAATGGTGATGGGGCAGAATGACGGGGGCAATTATAAGGGGCAGAATGACGATGGGGCAATGATGACGTGGCAATGGTGATGGGGCAGAATGAAGGGGGCAATTATAAAGGGGTAATGATGATGGGGCAGAAAGACGGGCAATGATGACGTGGCAATTATGAGTGGGCAATGATGAGTGGGCAATTATGTTTTGGCAATGGTGATGGGGCAATTATGAGGAGGCGAAATGACAGGGGGCAATTATGAGGAGGCGAAATGACAGGGGGCAATTATGAGTGTGCATAATGACGGGGTCAATTATGAGGAGGCAGAATGACGGGGTCAATTATGAGGAGGCCAATTATGTTAATACTACCCCGTAACTAATGCCCCGTTAACACTACCCGTCTTGTCCCCCGTTTATACTCCACCAATACTGCCCCGTTTATGATAACCCCGTTAATACTGCCCCGTTTATTAACGAGTGAGTATTAATGGGGGCAGTAAGACGGAGTATTAACCGGAGGAGTATTAACTGGGGCAGTAAGACGGAGGAGTATTAACTGGGGCAGTAATACGTGTGAGTATTAACGGGGGACAGTAAAGCGGAGGAGTATTAACGGGGGACAGTAAAGCGGAGGAGTATTAACGGGGTAGTGGTAACGGTTTTGTATTAACGGGTGAGTAGTAACGGGTGAGTATTAACGGTGCAGTAGTAACGGGCAGAAAGACGGGGTAGTAGTAATGGGGAAATATTAACGGGGG
>BLSH010108124.1:28112-46672 GCA_018402905.1 Glandirana rugosa
ACGGGGATCTTGCGGACTACCACGTGGGACGTACAACCCGGAGAACACATTAAGGACATAAATTACACATATAATTTCCTGAATACCTCTTGCACTTTTGAAGGTCCTGGAGCACCAGGGCAATGGAAACGCCCCAAAAATGACCCCATTTTGGAAAGTAAACACTCCAACGTATATTCTATGAGGCATAATGAGTCTTTTGAACGGTTCATTTTTTCCACAAGTTTTTGGAAAATGTGGAAAGAAAATGAAAACGCATTTTTTTTTACACAAGGTTGTCCATTTATACAATATTTCTAACACACAACATGTACCTAGCAAAAATTTCACCCTAAAATATATTCTACTACTTGTCCCGAGTACGGCGATACCACATGTGTGACACTTTTACACAGCCTGGCCACATACAGAGGCCCAACATGCAGGGTGCACCATCAGGCGTTCTAGGGGCATACATTTCAAATCGAATTTGGCTACCTATTACATTGTGAGGCACTGTGGTGGCACTGATGGGTGCTGTAGTGGCATGGATGTGGTATGGGTGAGAACTGATGTGGTATGGGTGAGAACTGATGTGGTATGGGTGAGAACTGATGTGGTATGGGTGAGAACTGATGTGGTATGGGTGAGAACTGATGTGGTATGGGTGAGCACGGATGCATGGGTGAGCACGGATGAGGCTAGATGGGTGAGCACGGCTGGATTGGTGAGCATGGATGAGGCTGCATGGGTGAGCATGACTGCATTGGTGAGCACGGATGGATGGGTGAGCACGGATGGATGGCGGAGCATGGATGCATGGAACTCCACTTTAATAAAAATATGGTTATACAGAAAGCACTATGACGTCCCCAACACTGGACTCCATTAGTAAGCGTAACACATCGCAGAATCAAAGACTAGATAATCGTAATTGAATCATGAGACCAGTGAAGAGGCGCACCCCCTAGTCTGCACTACGTAAAGTTTATAGTAAAGGTGCATTCACACTAATGGTTGGAGGGTAGTGAGACCCTGCAATTGAGCCGCACCTTTACCAAACCCAACCACTACTCCCTTTAGCTTAAGAGATAGCCATTGGAGGTACACACGCTGCAACACCTTGCAGCAGGAATTATACCATCACTTTCAGCAGTGAGCCTGGGTTCAAACTAGTGCATGCGGAACACCACATTCCTGTGCGCATCACATGCGTGGTCTGTGCAGTACGATCTGAGCCATACATTTTATAAGGCTCAAATCGCACTGCATCCAAACCAGAATGGTGCAGGACCCTTTTCCGCCCCACACCAGAATCGCATGGGTGTTCACACCCATGCAATGCTATTTTGTGATCTGTTTTGGGGTGTCAATCTAGCATTGACACCCACAGCAGATCATATGGACGTGTGATTACTATGCAGTGCGATGTGGGGAAAGGCAGCGAATCTTGTGTGCTTCCCGCATCACATCATTGTGAACTAGGGCTGAATGGGGCCATTCTATGGAGTGGAGAGTCTCCCTACCTGTGTCCGGCGAGGCTATTCGGGAACTCAGGAGGCTGCCAAGACACACTCATATAAACTTGCACTGGTTCACAGTGGCAGTCGCAGGAAGCCTGGTTCTTGGCCAAGGAAGTTCACAGCCCGTCACCTATAGCAATGCTCCTCCGACCGCTCCATCCAGTAGATACCTGGCACACCTCCCCAAATCAACCGCATCAATTGTGTCAGCAACTGGACAGGTGGGGCGGGGGAAGGCTACCGCTCTGCCCACCATAGAAAAGCCTGCTGTGAAGTCTAGGATTTAGCCGAGCCTGTGCAACCAATGAGCTGGTACCTGTTAAATTTTATGTGCTGCCGAGTGAGTGAGCATAACAGTACCCATCAGTACACCCAGCACTGCCGGCAGCGCCCACTCCCATCCAATGTGGCTCCACACTTGCCCTCAGCTTATTTCCACTCACCATATGCGAGCAGAAATTGAGAGGGGCTTGTATATATTTTTTTATTTATTACACACACACACAAAAAAAATTGGGGCTTGTTAGCTTTCCATCATTTCAATAAATAAACCTAGCTTTCTCCAGCACACTAATCAATTGGTTGAACTAGGTGGACTTGTGTCTTTTTTCAACCAAACTATGTAACTATATGTATCATGGGACTACAGAGACAAGGTTTGGTTTGTTAATAACAAAAACTTTATAAAGGAGGGGGAAAAATTACAGAGAGCTGAAAATGAATCAACTTGCTATTCACCAGCAAATGAACTAAAAAAAAAAAACAATGGGAAATGTGATAAAAGAGAAAAAGTCCATAAGAACAATCCCACAATTTTACATCAGTACGGTCTCATACGCCCTGATGGGGGTGGAGCTCTGTTGGGAGGCGTTATTGCAATGTCTAAATAATCTCCAATCTGGAACCTCTGTGACTGTAATGTGAGTGAGTCCTCGGATCCCTTCCTTCCAGAAACTGTGCTTCCAATCTCCTTTATCCTAGAAACAGAAATACAATCAGTACAGTATAAGCAGCAGGCAGACCGATTAATATTTTATACAGAATATCACCTCACATAAGTACAACAGGAAGGGTTAAGCAAGGCTCAGACTGGAAGGAATCGCACCTACACCAACTAGAAAGGATTTCCTGAGCTTATATTGTAGCTTTTTCCCAGCCACAATATTAATTTCATTACAAAAACCAATGAAATGACAGGAATATGGAATTTTCTCTCAGTGGAAGATCCATTACTCTATTCTCAAGGCTCCTCCTCCCAGTAATCTGCAATATAAAGAGGCTTTCAATGGCAAAGAGGTAGCTGCCTAGTGACCAGCACATAAGGGTAACAAACTGTTGGTCATGTGGATAGAAGGAGTGATGGGTCAGGTGTTGATAATTTTTTGACCATCTAGCACATCTATGGTGTAGTTCTAAAACTTGACCCATGCCTGGGCTGCCATGACATCACATGACAAAGCAGACACATATGAATCACATCATCATGGCACAACACTGACAGGCAGGGAGAAGGGATTAGGGCAGAAGAGACCCCAGATTTTTTTTTTTTGTCTAATTCCACTTTAAGCTTTCATATCTGTTCAAACACTATTAGTTGAAATGCAAATAGCTGATGATGATCATGAGGAATGTCAGGCTGCCTGGAAGTAGATGGAGAGAGATAGACAGGCCAATAAATCTCTAAATACTAAGGTATATGCTGTAAAACACGAAACCTCAGAGCACGATTCCATTAAAAAAAAAAAATGCACCCTGCACTACAAGGGCTAAATGCTCATTTCAGGGAAAGAGGGTTCAGGAGAAAAATCTTCACCCTATACAACTTTTGTTGCTCGATCTTCTTTAGATTTACAGCATCTCACAAAACTAAGTACGCTCCTCACATTTTTGCAAATATTTTATATCTTTTCATGTAACAATACTGAAGAAATGACACTTTGCTGCAAAGTAGTGAGTGTACAGCTTGTATAACAGTGTAAATTTGCTGTCCCCTCAAAATAACTCAACACACAGCAATTAATGTCTAAACCGCTGGCAACAAAAGTGAGTACACTCCAAAGTGAAAATGTCCAAATGGTGGCCACAAAAAATATTGACAAGTTGGGCCCAATTTGGACATTTTCACTTAAGGGTGTACTCACTTTTGTTGCCAGTGGTTTAGACATTAATGGCTGGGTGTTGAGTTATTTTGAGGGGACAGCAAATTTACACAGTTATACAAACTGTACACTCACTACTTTACATTGTAGCAAAGTGTCATTATTTCAGGGTTGTCACATGAAAATATATAAAATATTTACAAAAATGTGAGGAGTGTACCACTTTTGTGAGATACTGTACCTTCAACTATGTAGTGAAAGGGACTGCCTGAATGCGCACAAATTGAAAGTGTTTAGGTTTGACCTTGTATTATATGGCTTTGGTAAATCTATGAGGAAAAAAAAAAATCTAAAGAAAATTGTATTGTATCCAGCTTTACTGCTCGCTCCAGCAAGCTCCCTACCTTGCTGTAACCAGCTCCCCACAATTACTCTGTAAGCTGTGACCTACTTTGGTTGCACTACAGCCTCCTAAACCTACAAAGTTAAGGTCCCTGTATTGTATGTGGAGAGGCTCTGCCCACAGACCGGAGCTTTAGGTGCAGGAGGAGGAGAGTGCTGGAGCAAGGCGAGAGTCTGTTCTTCAGTGCCCTTGACAGTGCAGTGACTGCAGAGGTGGATTTTTTCCATGTTCAAGTTCAAATCATATTTAAGATGCTTTGCCAACAATAAAAGAAAAAAAAAAAAAAATGCATTCACCCCTTTACATTCTCCATTACCAATGAGATTTCTAATTCAGATATGATGTATTGTATTAGATTTTGAGCTTCTCTAAATGAATACATTAACTGTATATAGCTCATCTTGAGAGCCCCATAGTCTAGTCTATGCAGGCTATGTCACTCCCAGCTCTCCTAAGTGCCTGTCTACAACTCCCCTCTCCCTCTCGTAGATTTTCCTCACTGCTCTCATAATTAACTCTAAGGCCTCATGCACACAGGACATTTTTTTCTGTTTTACAGCAGCTGATTTTAGCTGCAGACGGTTTTTTCTACAGTCAAACCCTCCATCATGTTATCCTATGTGTTCATGCACACATAGGCTGTTAGCTGTTTTTAGCAGTGACGTTTTTGAGCTGTAAAAAAACCCCAAGACCTGAGGGTTTTTTTGGACGTTGTTCAGCTGTAAAAACGTTCAATCGCTTAAAAACCTCCAAAAACGCTCAAAACCGTCAATCCCCAAGGTCTTTGGACGTTTTAGACCAATTGAAAAGAAAAAAAAAAAAAAAAACACCACTGGATCTTTAAAAGCATGAAAAAACTCAAAAACAAAGTGAAAAAACGGCGGTAATATAACGCTGGTAAAAACTGAAAACATCCCTGATAAGGTACTGACGTTTTTTTAAAGTCCTGTGTGCATGAGGCTGGGTTCATACTGCAGCGATCTCAGAGTTCGCATATGATTCGCACCGCAAACCATTTGTGATCTCTGTGCGATGCAAATTCAGCCATTCAGATTGTATGGCTGAACTTGCATCGCAATCGGAACAAACTCGCACAGGACCCTTTTTTTCCCCGCAGGGTCAGAATCAGATCGCATGGTGGTTCACACCATGCGATCCGATTCCTGTGCGAGTTTGCAGTTCGATATGCAAACTGATTTGGGGGTGTCATTAACATTGTATTGACACTCCCCACAGTTCGCATATGGCAGTGTGAACTGCCGCTGGGAGACATGCGATGCGGGAACCCGCAGTGGATTTGCAGGGTTCCCGCATCGCTGCAGTGTGAACCGAGCCTTAAGCCTAAAAGCTCCTATCTCTCTGTAGAAAAAGAAGTTCACCCTCCTGTTATATCAGAAATATTCTTATCTATATAGATAACACAGCACTGCTCTGTCTCTCCAGCTGACTGAGCTGAGAGAGAAAAGCACAAAAACAACTGATCCTAGTAAGGTGTGATATCCATACAGAGAAGTGTATTTATATGTTATAACACAGACATAGGGTAACTTCTTGTTATAATACAGAGGGGGTGGGAACTTTTTATACAGGTGGCTTAACAAACACTTTAAGCATTTGTTTCACAAATAACAGAAAATCCACATATACCTGTAGCTGGGTCGCTTCAGATCTGGATAAACAATAGCAAAGCTGAAATGTGTGCCTTTCTTCCGGGCATCTCCGTAAACTTCTTTTACTAAACTGGTCAACTCTTTCAAAGTTGCATCCATCCTATTGAAAACACAAGACAAGAAATAGGTCATTTTACAGGATACATACTTTAGGTCGCAACTGGTACCAAATTTCAGGCATAAATAATGTAATGTTTAGTCAAAGAAAGAGTGTAATCTTGGAGTGAACACCACCAAATCAGAACTAGCTTCTGAATACATGATGTAACCTTGCATGTCTGCACAACCACCATTCAGCGGTAAGATCAATCATGCATAGTTGGTTTAATGTCTGTAGGCACTTTAACACAAGTGCTTGGTGAGGTTAAATTTAAAACGGAGGAAGTGTTTAGCGTATTATAAGTGCATTAAAGTGAACCCGTACCCCAACTTTGCACATCAAAAAAGCTTTTACACATTCATGAACCACGAAGTCTCAGGCCTTTTCTGGAACATTTTGTTTAAAAGTTTAAATCCGTTTTTTTTTTTTGCTAGAAAATTACTTAGAACACCCAAACATTTTTTAAATTTTTTTTAGCAGAGACCCTGGAGAATAAAATGGTGGTTGCTGCAATATTTTGTCAAACAGTATTTGCGCAGTGGTCTTTCAAACGCATTTTTTTTTTAAATGCACATTAATTTAAAAAAAAATTGCACACACACTCACAGAATGGCGGCAAACGAAGATACCTACAAGTCTTCATAGGCGGTGCTTTAAAAAAAATTTTTTACAGGTTACATAATTAGAGTTTTTATGCTAGAATTATTGCTCTCGTGCTAACGATCACAGCATTACATCACGTGTGGTTTGAACACCATTTATTTATTTCAGGTACTTATATAGCGCCGTCAATTTACGCAGCACTTTACATATACATTGTGCATTCACATCAGTCCCTACGCTCAAGGAGCTTACAATCTAAGATCCCTATCTCACATTCATACATACATTTACATATGCCTGTGCAACTTATGTATGTGTTCTCTTCTCCCCACAAGCATGGAGGGATAGGGGTGCTTTACATTTTTTTTTTTAACTTATTTTTCATTTTAACACTGTCCCTTTATTTTTCTTTTATCACTTTTATTCCTATTACAAGGAATGTAAACATCCTTTGTAATAGAAATCTAAATCTTGGCACAATACAAATGTAAACAAACATGGGGTGCTGGTAAGCAGCAGGAAGTCTAAGTTTTAGAGTGCCTGCCGCAATCCTGAAGGATGAATTACATCACAGTACATGCAGCTAGAGAGGTCAATGATGGCTTGTTTTAACCACTTGACCTCCGGATGGTTATATCCCCTTCTTGACCAAAGAATTTTAGCTATTCACCACTGGGCTACTTTAACTGGCAATTGAGCTGTCACGCAACACTGCACACAAATTATATTTTTATCATTTTTCCACAAATAGATTTTTTATTATTTTGGGCTAAACAAACATTTTTGAAAAAATAACCCAATATTTTCTACCTTGTTACTCGAATTTACGCAGCTAGCTATAGACGCTATACTGTAATGGTGGTAATCAGCAACTGATCAGTGATAATACTGTACACTGAAACTGTACTGACACTGGCTGGGAAGGGGTTAACATATGGGGCAATGAGTTAACTGTCTGCCTAACAACGTGTAATATGTGCTACTTTAACTTTCTAACCTCGCTGAAATCTGCTGCCAAACTCATGCTGTGTCCAATCACAGCACAGGTCGACAGGAGGTGCATTTGTGCCCCAAACCCAGGAGGAGGCCAGTTATGTAGATGTACGTGTGCCTGTGCCTGCTGCCCCCTTTCGCAGTATATTTACTGTGAGGGGTCGGCACATGGTTGAAGCTCTTAAAAAGCTGTTTTTTAAGAATATAGTAAACCCTTAAAGTATATAGCCTGGGCACAGGTGCTTTTAAAGCGCAAGATGAAAAAAAAAAAAAAAAAAAAAAGAACTCTCTGCAGCTTATCTATACTGAAATAGAGAGGTTAAGTTAGTCCTACCATGTATAAATCTGCAATTCACTGGATGGAACGTTTCCTCTTGCAAACTCATCCGGTCTGTGATGCCTCCCATTGGTTGTAGTGAACACCCTTAGAAGTAGGGGGCACGTCTGAAATGAAGATATTTAACAGATAATAGATCAGTTATAATAGTATCCCAACGTAGTGGACATTTACACTGGACAAGATACACAAAGTACGAGTGCCCCACAAAAGCCCTTCGAGTCAGAGCTGCAGATCTCCAATAAATGATTAGGGCTGCAACTAACAATTTTTTTCATAATAGATTAGTTGGCCGATTAATTGGATAATAATCTTAAAAAGTGTGGTGTATAATTTAGTTAATATGGAACATTTAAAAAAAAGGCAATTTATTCTTAAATATCTTTATGCAGTGGTAAATACAAATAACCAACTATATGGTTAGGGAGCAAAATCTCTAATCCACTCTGAGAATAACAGACAGAAGGGATATACTGTATATACTATTAGAGGTTAAATCTGGTAAATATCAGACTCCAATCAATTTTTTTATTTAACCACTTCAGTCCCGTAAGGATTTACCCCCTTCCTGACCAGAGCACTTTTTGCAATACGGCACTGCGCCGCTTTCACTGGCAGTCTGCGCCGTTGTACCAAACAAAATCGAAGTCCTTTTTTTCCCCCACAAATAAAGCTTTCTTTTGGAGGTATTTGATCACCTCTGCGGTTTTTTTACTTTTTGCTATAATATCCAAAAAAAAAAAAAAAAATTGTGTGTGAAAACAAAATGTCTTCCTCAGTTTACGTGTATATGTATTCTACATATTTTTAGTGGTAAAAAAATAGACAATTTAAACGTATACCGATTGGTCTGCACAAAAGTTATAGCGTCTACAAACTATGGGATAGATTTATGGCATTTTTTTTTTTTACTGGTAATGGCGGCGATCTGCGTTTTTTATCGGGACTGCAACATTGCGGCGGACAGATCGACCACTTGCACACTTTTTTGGGACCAATGACATTTATACATCGATCAGAGCTAAAAATAGCCACTAATTACTGTATAAACATCACTGGCAGGGAAGGGGCTAAACTAGGGGCAATCAAAGGGTTAAATGTGCTCCCTATGTGCGATATAATTGCGTGGGGACTGGGCTGGCAGGGACATGACAGATCTCACTGGTCCCGATCACTGGGAACAGTAGATCAGCGTCATGTCCCCTTGACAGAACCCGCTCTGCCTCTGTAGTAGGTGACCGCAGGTCGCTGGCGGACTGAGTCCGCCTGACCCGCGGGAACGCTCACCCTCAAATCACGCCGACGTACCATGACAGTGGTTTGCGCAGCAGAGCCAACCTGCCACAGTAAAACTGTGGCGGCTGGTCGGCAAGCGGTTAAAGGAAAAAATAAATAAAAGACTGTTTTGCTGATATTCAGACAGAACTGTAATATATTATGTATGATAGATTCCCTTATCATAGGCAGGCGGCTTGATAAAAGCTCCCTGCGCCTGCTGTCACTTATGCCGCCCATACAAAAACAATGTTTTCCTTGAAAAAAAAAGTAATTTTAAGAACGTTCGTTGATTTTCTAATCGTTAGTGGGGTCAAATCGACATTCATTTTCGACCACAGGGATGGAAAAACTTGAAGGAGCAGAATAGAAAACTTCTTGGTCAGAGGGATTTTCAGACAGTGTATGTGGTTTTTGTTCACAAATTCATCTGTAAACTGAACGTTAAAAGCAAGAGAATTTTTCAAACGACATTCTTTCATTCAGCGAAAGATTTTTTTGTAATGAATATTCTCATTGGAAAATCGATACGTATATGGCCAGCATAAGGCTTGGTTCAACTTCACACCTATGCAGTTTGCTTTTGATCAGTTTCTGCAGCGATGTTTGCTGTGCATTTTTACACATGTGATTTTGCTGCGATTTGCATTTTGCATTTTTTTTTTGCCAATTTGTTGTTGGTCAGATTAAAAAAAACGTAAATTGCGGCAACAACGCACTACATGCTTTTCTGCGGCTTCTCCATTGAAGTCTATTGAAAAAAAAAAAAAAAGCAACATTTTGCCTTGAAAAAAGTCATTGGCCCTTCCCAATACACGTCAGCTGAAAAAAAGCATAGATGTGAACATGTACCATAGGAAACATTGTTAAATGAACTGAACTGTATTGCATTTCTGAGAAAAAGCAAAAGAAGAGAAAAAAAAAAAAAGTTACCCCTTTATAGTACAAAAAGAGCACATAATCACTACCATAAGAGGTTCATTTATATTGTGTGTGTGTGCGCAATATATATATATATACATACATATACACACACATACACACAAATACACACACACACATAATACACCCAGAAGTAGAATATGAGCATTTTTTAACTAGGAGTTAGACATGAAGCTATATAAAAAGTGGAAGGAAGATAGAAATCATTTATATTAAAAGTAGTACTAAAAGCTGAGACTTTTTTCATGGATATAATCATTTTAAATATAATGCACAATACTGGTAAAAGTTTACTTTTAATGTAATTGTAATTCCTTCTATTACCTCCAGTCTATCAGCCTCCACCTTCTCTGAGTTCAGATGCTGATCTTCCCTGCACAGATTAAAGTGATTTTTTTTTTTAAACAAGCATGTCATACTTACCTGCTCTGTGCAATGGTTTTGCACAGAGCAGCTCTGATCCTCCTATTCTGGGGTCCCCCACTGACGCTTCTGACTCCTCCTGCCTTCAGAGTGCCCCAATAGCAAGGTTAAAAACAAACAAAACAAAAACTTCTGCCTTTAGAACAACTCACTTCCTGTCCAGGACTACATGTCCCATGAGGCATTGCTCCTCACACATTCACATTCACAAGTTATCAGGCACTTACTGACATGCATGGAGGGTGTACTGAGCTGTATGTGTGCTGCACTGTATTTCCCCGATATGTAAACAAATAATGCATTCTGTATGCAGGCCAAATAATCGGCTGGCCGATTAATAGATTATGAAAATAGTTGACAACTATTTCCATAATCGATTTGTTGTTTCGGCCCTATGTGTAATCAATACTTCCTTCCACTTGGAAAGCCGTAGGTGTGACAATGAAGGGGAGCACTGCTGCCATATACAGAGCAGCTGCTTAGAGAATATATGCATTTGCACTGGAGATTTAGTTCCGAATAGCAGCATTTAAAATGTAAATATTCTGCTCAATATTTAAAGAGGAAGTAGACCCTGAGGGGGTTTACTTCCTCTATATTACCATGCAAAGTAAAAACATAATGGGCTGCATCGCATAGTAGCCCATTATGTGTCATTTACCTGCAAACGAAGCCTGCGGCGTCCAGCAATGTCCCCTGTGCAGGCAGCGTCCATCTTCTGCCCCTCTTCCTTCCGGGGCCACGACTCCGGCTCTGTGACTGGCCAGAGTCACGCGACGTCACTCCCGCGCATGCAGATGGGAGCCGTCAGTCACGGCACAATCTCAGTGAAGAAACGGCACAGAGGCCATTTCTTAACTGCGCATGTGCCAAAATGACATCGGCACAGCTAGTACACTGTACATCTCCTAAACCGTGCAGGTTTGGTGAACCTACAAGTAAGCCTGATTATGAAATCACACAGCATTTATGTGATCTGCTGTGGGTGTCAATGTTAAGTTAACAACACATCAAAACAGCCCGCAAAAGTGATTGCCTGAATGGGAATGTTCACACCCATGCAATTCGCTTCCAGTGCGGAGGGGAAAAAAAAGATCCTACCTCATTTTGGTGTGGATGCGGTGTGATTTGAGCCATACAAAATGAATGTCTCAAATTGCACCGCTCAGACATCCTATGTAATTTACATAGGAATACAGTGTGAATCCTGTGCGAATCACATGCGATGTGCGACATCGCAGAAGTGTGAACCCAGGCTTATGGGCTCGTTCCCACCATACCTGCATAAAAACGTTGCCGATTTCACCAGCAGAGACATGAATGGACATCAGTTTTCATGCATGACTTATGTGCCCTGTGCACACCACAATGTTGATGTTATATCAAGTTTTTTTTTTTCCCCCATGCAGAAAACTGCACACACGTTGCAGATTCCTGCACAGAAAAAAAAAATCCACAAGTGATACCAGTGTGAACAGGACACAGAACAATTGTTGTCTTTGAGCCCTTGCAAAAAAAAAAAAAAAACTGACGTCTCTGCACCATGGTGTGAATGAGGCTGAAAGCTTACTCCCCCCACACTCCAGCAATAGACTGTCCCTCAGTGTACTCACCTCCAGTGAAGGGCTATGAGCTCTGTATAATACTGGAGCAGTGGTTCTCAACTCCTGTCCTCAGGACCCACCAACAGGCCAGATTTTAAGTTTTACCTTTCGGAGATGCAGACTAGAATACTGCAATCACTGAGCAGAAAATGATATCAGCTGTCTTACACCCCCGCCGCAGCCTCTGGCCGGCCGTCTCTTGCACCCCCGCCGCAGCCTCTGGCCGGCCGTCTCTTGCACCCCCGCCGCAGCCTCTGGCCGGCCGTCTCTTGCACCCCCGCCGCAGCCTCTGGCCGGCCGTCTGTTGTATCATGCCATTAGACTTTAACTATATCCTGTTGTGTTGCCTGCTGTCTCGGACACTGATCATTCACTGAATTGTATGTGTGGCCCTTTGGGGATACCATGGGTCACACTTGAGGGCCCTGATATCAAGACAGTTGACCATCACTATCTTAGACCTTTGCAGTGCAGGCAGTCCCCCCACATGGGAAGATTTTACCTTTCCCTGGAGAAAGTGAAAACAGGGACATGTACAGCATGTTTGCCCAAATACACACTTACACTGAAACCTGTTGAAGCAAAAAAAAAAAAAAAAGTTGGGTTATGTGACTGCTGTGATTGGCTGTCACATAATCAGAAAGCACCCGATTGCAAGTATGCATGCTTTCAGGTCCCCGCTGGTGACTGTGCTGGGAGGGCGCAGGGCACACAATCAGAACAGAAATGTTTACATTTGGAATGTACTAATCTCAACGCACATGTTCTTGCAGGAGTGGCTGTGCATATAAATGGGTGCTGCAGCGACCAACGGCTGGAACCATGTCAAGGAAAACAGATGTCCCCAGCACAACAAGGATCTCCAGAGTAGGTCCAAAGCTTTAATCAGTGATCACATCGTTACAGCAGATTGCAACGTTCTGAAGCCACACACTCACGCAGGACCCCTTCAGCAGGCATGTAATGGGGTCCTGTGTGTCTCTGAAATGTCACAATCTGCTGTAACAATGTGATCACTGATTAAGGCCTCATGCACACTGAGGCTGATAAACGGATGTTCAGGGGCATTTGGACGATTTTTCCAGCTGCCCCTGAACTCATCTATGTTATCGTATCAGTCCATGTACACAGGGTCGTTTAAGGTCGTTTCCAGGCAGTTGAGTTTAGAGGCTTTTTTTGGAACGCAAAAAAATGGATTCAGTCGCCAGTTCAGAGGCATTTGAAATGCTAAACAGCTTGTAAACGACGCTAAATGCAGTAACGTCTAGAAGAATGCGCCTAAATGCGGTAACTCGCGTTTCTTTTACAGGCCTTTCTATTTAAAAAAAATAGCTTCTATCTGTAAAAAAAATGTTCAGGGGAGGTTGAAAAAGCATCCTGTGTGCATGAAGCCTAAAGCTTTGGACCTAGGCTGGAGATCCTTGGTGTGCTGGGGACATCTGTTTACATTAGGGACACACATATGCGGCCTCTCAGCGGTAAAGCCCACCCACCAAAAGGTCGCACATATGCATACGGCCGGAGAGGATAAAAAAACCTCACCTAGGGGAAGGGGACATCAGCAGCCCCCATGGATGCATACACACCGGGTGTCTGTCAGCCCTCTCGCAGAGACCCTGCATGCCTCTAACAGAGTGGGACGTAGTCACCCCAGAAGGAAGTGGGTTAGATGATGTGCATGGGTACACCGCACACACATGATGTGGGATCTCTGCCAGGCCTCCTACACACAAAGCACGTCTGCACATGTGCCGGATATGACAGCTATGGGAGACACTCGCTTCCAGGGGGAAAATAAACTTCATGGGGGTTTTTGGAGACAGGGCCTAATGTAAGGGTTGTTTTACGTGGGGAGTGCATCTTTAGGGTGGAGCTCCTCTTGCAGTCAGAGGTGTATCGATATCATGGTTATCAATGCTCTGTGTATGTCTATGCTGCAATCATCACATACTAGCTACCCCCCCCCCCCCAAATAGAAGTGTCCCCGGCTATGATAGCTCACGACCTGCCCTTCATCCTCCTACATGTGCTCTACCGCCCGGGCCTCTCTGTGTCCGGCTCCTTCACACAACCCCCTCCCTCCGCCTCACCTTCTCCCGGTCTATCGGCTTCTCCGGTTCTTTCTTAATCTCCTCCTGCGTCACCCGGGACTCTACCGCCATCTTCTCCAGTTTCTAAACTAAACAGAGACCACCCTGACCAGAGAACCGTACGCACAGACCCGCTTCCGGCGGCTTCCCTCTACGGCTGCACGCTACGCGCCTGTACGTCTGACCACGTGGGGCGTGCTGCGACGTCCTGTACGGCGAGCCTGTATGTCGAGGGCTAACGCGCATGCGTACAGCTAGAAGTTCTGTGTGTAGCTGATGTGGGTTATTTTGAAAGCAGTACAACTCTACACAACAGCGACCCTAGTGGTTGGAAACGCCATGAGACAGACGTGTTATTATTCATTACACTCATCTGTTCTATTAGGCCTAATACACACGGGTATGAAAAAAAAATAAGCAAAACATTGGGCCTGACGTCAGGGAAAAATCTGCGTTTTTATCTGCGCTTTGCATCGGCGTTAATGCGCGTTAGTGAGCGTCGGCATCAATAGGAGTTTTTTTTTTTTTTTTTTAAAACATTCCTCTGCTATTTTTTAACCTGAAAACGTTGGCATCAAAAACGCCGGTTAACGTCGGTACGACATTATTGAGCGTTTTGTGGCATCGGCATTAAAAACGCCAAAATGTTACAGCCTTGGAACACGCTGGCCGTGGGTTCTACTTTCAGCTCACTAATGCAGACGCCATCTACAGCTCAAAAACATCAGCGTTTTTATGGGGCCATTGAATAACATGGAGAGCTGTAAAAAAATGCTAAAAAACGTGGCTGTAAAAAACGCCCGTGTGTATGAGGCCTTATATGCATACATTACTCAACCGTTGGCCTAGTACTTTCCTACATAACTGTAACCAGCTCAGCTCCAGCCCAGGTAGCAAACAATTGTGCTGCAAGTATGAAAACCCGAAAAAAAAATGTAATTAATAATTCTGCCTGGTAGAGTATAGCGTGTCATGTCATCTGTGCCCCGGGCTTGCCACAAAGCGTTAATCCAACTGTGAGTAATGAGCTTAACTTTTTTCAGGAAGAGAAAGTCCGTCTAACAGGGAAATACACAGTCGACCTGCCCCTTTCTCTGTGAGTGACAAGCAATTTGCTTATCTCCTTCACACAGCAAAGAAAGTTTTACACTCCCCCCTCCATGTCTCAGTATAGAGGAGGGTGGGGAGGCTTGTGACATCACAACTCCACCCACCGAGCTCCAGCAAAGAGAGAAACCCACTGATTTCCGAGTTTTACAGAGCTGCAAGTGCTTAAACAAAGGAGATTTGCAAGGTAGGGATGCATGCAGGAGGCTTGCATGTATATATACAATAATACTGTGCCATTCATTTATACTGGGTGAGTGGTGGGTTTACATCCACTTTAAGTTATTGCCAGGCTTCACAAGTTTGTTGCACAATTGCAGCAAGTCCCCATTGCATGACTCCAGATCAACTTTCTTTGCAAACATTCTGCAAGTTCTGGTTCAGTTATGTTGTGCAATAGTCATCCCACCACAGGGGTCTCTGTGGCTAAATTTTCATGCTGTAAACTTGCAGAGCTCTTGCTGTAGACTCACCACTGCAACTTTGCTCTTGCTAGAGACTTTCCACGCAAATTTGCTAAAAATAGGAAAAGTGTCAACTAGAACTTGTGCTTCAAGTGCTCTGGAAGTGTACAACTTGTCAGTGAAAATGTGCAGCAAGTTAAACAAGTTATCCTTGCTATCTGGGAAAGCAGAGGTCTCCAAACTTTTCAAAGGGCCAGTTTATAGACTTTAGAGGGGCCAGGTTGTGGCCAGTGGGGGTAGAAAATGTCCCGGGCCTGGCATCATTGAGAATAAACATGTCCTCAGTGTTGGTGGTGAGTAGGAGGAGACATAGTGCCCCATCATTGGTGTCAGTAGTAAGAATTGTGTCCCATCATTGGTGTCAGTGGGAGGAATAGTGTCCCATCATTGGTGTCAATGGGAAAAATTGTGCCCAATCATTGGTGTCAGTGGGAAGAATTGTGCCCCATCATTGGTGTTGGTGGGAAGAATTGTGCCCCATCATTGGTGTCAGTGGGAAGAATTGTGCCCCACCATTGGTGTCAGTGGGAAGAAATGTGCCCCACCATTGGTGTCGGTGGGAAGAATAGTGTCCCATCATTGGTGTCGGTGGGAAGAATAGTGTCCCATCATTGGTGTGAGTGGGAAGAATTGTGCCCCATCATTGGTATCAGTGGGAAGAATTGTGCCCCATCATTGGTGTCAGTGGGAAGAATTGTGCCCCCACATTGGTGTCAGTGGAAAGAATAGTGCCCCATCATTGGTGTCAGTGGGAGAAATAGTTTCCCATCATTGGTGTCAGTGGGAAGAATAGTGCTCTATCATTGGTGTCAGTGGGAAGAATAGTATCCCATCATTGGTGTCAGTATGAAGAATAGTGTCCCATCATTGGTGTCAGTGGGAAGAATAGTGTCCCATCATTGGTGTTAGTGGGAAGAATAGTGCCCCATCATTGTTGTCAGTGGGAAAAATAGTGCCCTATCATTGGTGTCAGTGGGAAGAATAGTGTCCCATCATTGGTGTCAGTGGGAAGAATAGTGTTAACAAGAAAGAGGGAAAAGGGAATGGTCAGGACTTTTAGATAGGCACCAAAAAAGGCAGCAAAATGTAAAAATGTACAAAACTTTATTGATTACAGATAAAAATGTCATAGCATTAATATGAAAAATGATATGGACTGATCAGAGTACAAATAAAACGGAACAGCAGTAAGGCCCACAGTGGTTCATGTAGATACCCCTACACGTTTCGACTGGGTAGTCTTCATCTGGGTTTTTTTTGTGGAAGAGGCACTATAACAGCTGTTCAGATTATAAATAATAAACATTAGATCTATATAAATAGATGTTACAATTCCACATACATATGAAAAAGTTTCATTCAGAAAATAATGTAGAAATACACATTGCTATTCATACACATGTATACACTTACTCCGTATGTCTAAAACAGCACATGCGTGCACAGTGCACCAGGGTCACCCAGGATCTCCAACAGGTAGAAGGACCCTAAGAGGGCATAAACCTAACAAATAATGGAGGCTTATAAGGATGCTTGTATATCACACCATATAGCAAAAGAGATAAATCCATCAATTGAGAAATAATAAATCATAGCATGAAGGAAAAATAAATGAATAAAGTGTTACCTGTATTAAAGAAAATGGGTGTGATAAATGAGTATCAAAGATAAGTACTGTGTTTGCTGTAACTGCGATGCCGGACAGGGCAGGCAAAAAATCTTCACCCCAGCAAGGAATCACCAGAATAATATACGTTGGCAAAGACTGGTGGGATTTGAATGAGAGGCGCCCAGAGATTATGGCCTATTAAGGCATATGGAAAAAGCCTGCAAAATAGAGGCTCATAGGAATAATTGGGATTGGGCTTGCATATATACACAAAGACTTGTAGTCATAAGTAGCCCAGGGTGAAAAACAAATATATAATAGCCACACATATGTTAATGGAGACATCTACTTACCTACAGGGGGAAACAGGGGCGTATGAGCACTGGCAGGCATGACAGGGAATGATCTACTGTGGCTACAGTTTAAATACCAGGCTGGGGGAGGAGAAAACTTGGTGTGGGGGAGACTTTAATTTGCCAATCAAATCCAGACCTGCATTGCACAACACAGCTACATCAAATCCCATAAGGCAAAGAGGCAGGGGCGTTGCTAGGTGGGAAAAAGACCAGGGGCTCCAGCCCGAAGAAATGTGGCGTGCAAAGCGCGCTGCCACACAAATGGGTGTGGCCCAAATGTAATAGTGGGTGTGGCTTAAATAGGCGTGGCTTTGGGGTGTGTGGCTTAAGTCTGAGATGAATGAGGGATGGAGGGAGGAAGAAAGAAAGAGATAGGGAGGGAAAGGAAAGAGAAGGAAGGAAAGAAATCAGGATGGAGGGACAGCAGTCCCAAATCCTACACCACAATAGCAATATGTGTATTCCAGAAAGTTCAACAATCATCAAATAAAGATACTCCAATCACCTGGTGTTGGCACTTCAATCATGCTGGCACCATGGTTGTTATGGTGTCAGGATGTCCACAGCGGAGTTCCTCCCTCCACCACAGGTGCCTCCAGCGGAGTTCCTCCTTCCATCACAGGTGAACCCAGCGGAGTCCCTCCTTCAATCACAGGTGCCCCAGCAGAGTCCCTCCTTACATCACAGATGTCCTCCAGCGGAGTTCCTCCTTACATCACAGGTGCCCCCCAGCAGAGTTCCTCCTTACATCACAGGTGCCCCCAGCAGAGTTCCTCCTTACATCACAGGTGCCCCCAGCAGAGTTCCTCCTTACATCACAGGTGCCCCCTGTGGAGTGTCCCTCCTTACATCACAGGTGCCCCCCAGTGGAGTGTCCCTCCTTCCATTACACGTGCTCCCCAGCAGAGTGTCCCTCCTTACATCACCAGTGCCCCCCCGTGGAGTGTCCCTCCTTCCATCACAGGTCTCCTTGAGACGACCCC
>BLSH010108124.1:78108-88135 GCA_018402905.1 Glandirana rugosa
AAGGGGATTCTTTACGATGCAGTTTTCGTTAGCGGACCCTTAACAAATTATACAAGAGATCCTGTCCTAAGGGCTTCGCAGACCCGTTGTACAAACTTCTTTGTGCCTCCTGTGCTTTTTGCATGTGTTCTTTGACCAGAGGCATCACCTTAGAAATCCTCTCTATCATCTGAGTTATGTGTTCTACCACTGTCTTATGAGGAGAGGCCTCACTTTCCCACGTTTCCTTCACCAGGCCAAGCATTCCTCATGGTCTTCACCGGTACACCAATTAGAATGGGGAAAAACCTGTGGATGCCTGAGGCACTTGCCTTATAGCAAACATCAGTGCTGGAAGTAGACAGTCCCAGTCCTTACCATCCTCTTGCACAATCATTTTAAGCATTGACTTGAGAGTTTTATTGAAACACTCCACCAGTCCATCTGTCTGTGGATGGTAGACAGATGTGCGCAGCTGTTTGATTTGGAACAACTTGCACAGATCGGCTATCACCCGAGACATGAAGGGGGTACCCTGGTCTGTCAAGATCTCCTTCGGGAATCCTGTCCTAGAGAACATATTAAACAATTCCCAGGCGATTGCTTTTGACGTAGCATTTCTTAGGGGAATTGCCTCTGCATACCTGGTGGCATAATCGAGTACCACTAGGATGTGTTGATGTCCCCGAGCTGATTTCACCAACGGGCCCACCAAATCCATCGCAATGCGCTCGAATGGTACCTCGATAATGGGTAACGGCACCAATGGGTTCCTCAAGTAGGGCATCGGTGCGGTCAGCTGGCAAGTGGGACATGAACTGCAATAACGTCTCACCTCTGCTGTCACTCCTGGCCAGTAAAACCGGTCCATTATTCGGGCCTGTCTTGTCAGCCCCTAGGTGACCCCCCAATGTATCATTGTGAGCTAGGTCGAGCACCGTGCCTCTGAAGGGCTGGGGGACCAGTAGCTGGTCGACCACTTCTCCCCTAACCTTGGTAACCCGATATAGCAGCTAACCAATGACCACAAATTGGGGAAAACTTTTTTCGGCCTCAGATATGTGTGAAACTCCATTAACTACAGTAACCTGTTGCCAGGCATTTTTCAGTGTGGGATCCCTCTTTTGGGCAGCAGAGAACTCACCCCTTGATACCTCGAGATCAGGGTGAGCAAGACGAGAGGAGCTTTCTCCCTCATCGGTCATAACCTACAGAGGTAAGTCTTCCTCTATGTTCTCCCCAGTCATGACCTGCCTAACAGTGGGTTCCCCCCCTCAGGGATCCCCTTAGCTGGTGGACCATCTGCCCCAGATGCAGTTCTATCAGTGTTCTCTAGAGCATTGGCGTCCAGCCCCTTAGAGGGAACAGAGCAGTTCAGCTGTCCTGACAGGTCTTGGCTCACATAGTTCCAAAGTTCAACAAACAAAGGGCAGTCCCTTCCTATGATAGCATCATGGATGAGGCCGGGTGCCACCCCAACCTCCTGGACAATTGTGCCACAGACCGTGGTGAGTGTCACTGATACCAGGGGGTATTCCCTGGTGTCCCCATGTATGCACACCACCCTCAGAGTCCTTGTTATTGGACCCACCTCCCCAGCTACCTCGGTTCCCACAAGTGTTACCATACTTCCGGAGTCCAGAGTCCAACAGCGCTCGGGCATGAAACTGGTTCACCCAAAGGTCACATTCAAATCGCCCCTCAGTCAGGTCAAGGTGGGCAGCACAGACCTTATGGGCATAAAAGAGCGCTACACTCCATGTGTTCTTCCTGCAGGGGACAGTGGGCCTGGATATGGCACCGGGAGTGACGCCCTCATTCCTACGTGCCGGAGCAGAGCTCTGGGACGCTCGGGTGGATGTTGCTTGATTTTCCTGAATGCTGGCTCCTGGGTTGGTGGATGTCTTGGCTTTCCTCACGGGCAAGGGTCCACGTGGCTTGACAGGTCCCAGGAGATCCTCCATCACAGCATATCTCTCAACCATTTCCACCAGGTCATCTGTCGTCTTGGGGTCTCCATGACTCACCCAGCGGCCAATGTCATTTGGCAGTGACCTTAGGTACCAGTCTAACATGACCACTGTCTGGGAACTCGTTAGCACCTCTGGCTGCAGCCATTTTTTGACCAGCTGACTCAGGTCATGCATCTGAGCCTTTGGCAGACAGTCCAGGTGGTACCTCCAACTGTGTACCCTTTGGGCCCGCATAGCAGAAGTCACACAAAGGCGGGCCATGATTTCGGCCTTCAGCCGTTTGTAATCCTTGGCATCAGCAGTTGACAAATCGAAATATGCCTTCTGGGGATCCCCAGTGAGGAAAGGAGCAACAATACCAGCCCACTGGTCTGGGGGCCATCCTTTTTTTTCTGCTGTTCTCTCAAAAGTAGCCATGAATGCCTCCACATCATCACTAGGCGTCAACTTTTGCAGGTAGTGACTGGCCCTTATGGCTACCTGGTTGCTAGAGATCCCAACAGTGTGTTCTCGTCCCTGTGCAAGATGCTGTACTGCCTCTTGTAAAACAGCTACCCGCGCTTGAGTTGGTTCTTGCTGGACTGTGAACCGAGTGACCAGCAAGTGTGTGTGGTCTCCTCATGGCGACGGTTGACTTCTGCGGCGGCCTGCTGCTGGGCTATTGTGCTCTGAGCCAGGGCTTTTATTACCTCCTGCATGTCACCTTGTGAGGTTTTCAGAGCTTGTGCTGTCCTTACCCAGGACATGCAAACGTGGGTACTGGCCCTTTAAATGCTTCCAAACGGCTTTTGTGGCTATACTCTGCCCGCATCCTCCACCAAATGTAACCTGGGGGTAGCTCCGTAATGACCGCCAGCCAGTTTATTGAAGCAAACAGTTCATTTATTTTGAAGCAAACAAAATCAAAAGACAGCTTTCTTCAGCCAAAGTAAATACATAATCCAGAATCCTGGTATTGATAACTAAAACCGCAGGATCATCGCTAGTCTCCGGTCCCACAGCTCGGTTAGGCTCCTCCAGAGTCAGGGTGTCAGGCTGGCCAGACAGAGGGGTTCAGCAGCCTGTGTGTCAGTTGATTCAGAGAGCTCACACTTGCTGTCCAGCTTGTGAGCTCTCCCTCTCTCTCTCTCACTTCCTTGACACAGGTGCTCTGAGTCTCTGCTGCTTTTCAGACCTCCCTTCCCCGGGTCTTAAGCCCATAGGTACCGAAGTCCTAGTGATCTGGGTTTGAGACTCTGCAACCTTCCTTCTTAAAGGGACCATGGCTCCAATATGGGTGGAATGTACCTGCCTTCTAGGACACATCCCCGGTGTCCTGTACACTCTGTAGTGTGTGCTTGTCTCAATTAAGAGTGCTAAGTGCCATTTCTGTCTGCTGCTTTCTTCCCCTGCTATCAGCATGAATTACTTTTGACAAGTTTTCCTGACACCAAGAGAAAAATGGTGACAGGAGAGGCAGCTCCAGCACACAGCTTGTGACTGACAGCCTCAGCTCTGTTCTTGTGTGAAGGGGTGTGTGTCCTTTCCATCCAATCAGAAACAAATAAAGATTTCCCAGCACACTTACCAGCTAGCCTGCAAAACAACCAAACTGACCCTGTCTAACAATTCACATTAAAAACAGAGGGTTTTGTTTGCACACATTTGCAAATACAGCATGTGCATAAGCTGCAGTGCCTATGCCAAGGCTCCTCTGTGTACTTCCGTTCTAACTCTATAAGTGTCAGAGTCTCCCAAGTTGGAGCACATATAGCAGTGGACAGATTGAGGGCAGGTGTGCCTGGAGGGAGTCCACTCCTCTTTAAAGGCACAGGGTCGTCTAGAAAAAGCAAAAACAGCTCTAAGAGTTCTACTCACTGAGCTCTGCAGAGTGTGATTCAGCTCTCTGTCCCCTTTTTCTGAACACTCAGACAACCTTTATACATTCTGGACTTTGAACTGATGTAGAAAAGAGAATACCACAGATAGACAGGTACAACTTATGTAGGAGGATTTGTTTCATCTTTGTGTATCACCTGAGGTCAGTCACTTCACTGGCTCTATGTAAGGGTTTACCACCACTTTAATGCAGGAAATACATTAAGGTAAAAAGTTTTACCTTTACAACCACATTAACAGGAGCTTTAAAGCTTAGGTGCTGTCTCTGTATGCTTCAAACATTACTCTTTTGAATTCTCAATTTAAGACACTAGATGGCACTGATGTGTGCCTAAAGAGAGCACCCTACTGATTTGCAAAAGAGAACAGTCATATTCACAGATTGCTGCACAATTCAAGGAACTGCCTGGCGCTCCTTTCTGGATTTCTATGGTTTGAGCTACTGTTGGGTGCTCACACTGTATGTCCCCATTACAGAGAAAGTGCACAAAGTTACAGCGAGATTAACCAAGATACAGAAAGTGTGCCCAGGCTTGGAGGTTTACAGACAAAGTAATATGTTTATTGTATGTTTTTTGGGGACGAATAAGTCTTTTTTATAGTTATATTATTTTGCCAAAATTATTTGATTTTATTTTCAATCTAGAGATAAAAGGATGTAACAAAACTAAAAAACATTTTTTTTTCTCATTAGACCAGTGATAATTGTTTGGATCATCCATTGTGTCATATTGTCGCTGATGGGGGCTTCAGAGCATTGTGAGGACCCTGCGCAGACCCAGTAATTGTCCTCTCAGCCAGTGGGCAGAGTTCTTTACAAGGAAGTACTGATGCTGGCTGGCATTTAGGACACGGGATCTAGCTGACACTTGTACCCGATGACAGTGGATGGCAATCAGGATGTAAAGGTCTCCCTTTCCTCTCACAGCCAATCTGTATGTAAGGGGAAAGGGAGAGCCGGTGTTTTGCACAAAATGTCGAACCTGGCAGAATGTTGAACTGATGTCACTTCCTGTGATATGGCATCAGCTGTTCTGCAAATCTGTGCACACTGCGCATGCGCAGCGGGTCATCGATTATTTCAGTGCTACCTGACACATACACTGACCTACCTGACACATAAACTGACCTATCTGATACCTACCTGACACATACACTGACCTACCTGACACCTACCTGACACATACACTGACCTACCTGACACATACACTGACCTACCTGACACATACACTGACCTACCTGACACATACCATGACCTACCTGACACATACACTGACCTACCTGACACATACACTGTCCTATCTGACACCTACCTGACACATACACTGACCTACCTGACACATACACTGAACTACCTGACACCTACCTGACACATACACTGACCTACCTGACACATACACTGACCTACCTAACACCTACACTGACCTAATTGACACATACACTGACCTACCTGAAACATACACTGACCTACCTGACACCTACACTGACCTACCTGACACCCCATGGGACTCCATCCAGCTCGGGTCGGTTTACATCCAGTGCCGTCCTCCGGTGTCCCCTCCATGGAGACACTAACCATTACACTGACCTACCTGACCCCCTACACTAGCCATTACACTGACCTACCTGACCCCTACACTGACCTACCTGACCCCTACACATGACACATACACTGACCTACCTGACACCTACACTGACCTACCTGAGCCCTACACTAGCCATTACACTGACCCCTACACTAACCATTACACTGACTCCTACACTAACCATTACACTGATACCTACACTAACCATTACACTGACCTACCTGACCATTACACTAACCATTACACTGACCTACCTGACCCCTACACTAACCATTACACTGACCTACCAACACATACACTGACATACTTGACACCTACCTGACACATACAATGACCTACCTGACACATACACTGACCTCTCTGACACCTACCTGACACATACACTGACCTACCTGACACATACACTGACCTACCTGACACCTACCTGACACATACACTCACCTACTTGACACATACACTGACCTACCTGACACATACACTGACCTACCTGACACATACACTGACCTACCTGACACATACACTGACCTATCTGAGACCTACCTGAGATACACTGACCTACCTGACATACACTGACCTACCTGACATATACACTGACCTACCTGACACATACACTGAACTACCTGACACCTACACTGACCTAACTGACACATACACTGACCTACCTGAAACATACCCTGACCTACCTGACACCTATACTGATCTACCTGACACCCCATGGGACTCCATCCAGCTCGGGTCGGTTCACATCCAGTGCAGTCCTCCGGTGTCCCCTCCATGGAGGCTCTTCCAAATACATCCAGATCGGTCAATGTCACATAGCGGGCAGACCCTCCCCGTCGGTCCGATCCAATGATAATCCCAGGCTTACCTTCACTGGTGGGAGCGAGCGGGGATCTCCCAGTGCCCTGCGTGGCCGCAGTGTCATTCCCGCCTTCCTGGACCCGGCGGCGCCTATGATGGATGTCACACGTCCTGCAGTCCCGGCATTGGACCAGTGTGATGTCCATCATAGGAGCCGGGTGCAGGAGACGGGACTTTGTGTATGTCCCTCGGCCGGCGCCCGCGCTGGGTAAGCGGGAGATGATCGATCCCTGCTCTTTGTGGACCCGGGGATTTTTGGGGGCCCACTCGGGGCTATAGCCCCCCTCAGCCCCTCCCAACGCCACTGCTTGCTGGCTATTTAAACTGCCTGGATCAGATCTCCTGTGCCTTCTCCTTGGTCAACATATCTGGATACTCTCTGCTGTGTTTTCCTGTTAAAGACTTTTGCCTGGCTGACTTCCTTTCTGGTTCCTGATTCCATTTGCTGCTCCTGACTATGCTGATCTCTGGATGTCAAGAACCATGAATCAGACCAAGACAGAAATGCAGTAAAATCACACTTTTTAATAAAAAGGTAAAATGATATAAACAGAGTAAACATAGTCAAAACATAGCCAGGGTTCGGTAACCAGAGTGAATAGTCAGAGCAAGCCAGTGAAACAGGAGTCCAGAGATCAGCGAGGTCAAACAAACAGCATGCAGGGTCAGGAGCCAGGAGGGGAGTCAGCTGAGCAGGGTCTTGAATCCAGGAACCAGAAGGGAATGTCAAACAGGCAAAGTCTTTCAAAGGAAAAAACAGCAGAGATTTCTCCAGAGATCTTGACCAAGGTGAAGGCATCTGCAATCTGATCCAGGCAGTTTATATAGCAGCAGAGCAGGAATTTAACCTGTTCACGATTGAACTCGCACTTCTCCAATATACAATGCAGGTTATTATCTTTCAGCCTCTAAAGCACACGGCAGACATCTGTGTGGTGGCTCTCTAGGGACTTGGAATATATGAGGATATCGTCGAGATAAACCCCCACACATTGCTGCAACATATCTCTGAGGACATCGTGGATGAATTCCTGAAAAACTGCCGGAGCGTTGCAAAGACCAAATGGCATTACGAGGTATTCGGAATGGCCTGTCCTGATATTAAATGCAGTTTTCCACTCATCGCCCTCCATGATCCTCATGAGATTGTATGCCCCTCTCAGATCAAGCTTTGTGAAAACCGTTGCTCCTTTAAGGCGGTCAATGCTCCCTTTTGATCTATTTAACACCACAAAAAATGTCACCCCAAGGCTTTGGAAATCAACAAACACATCCAGTGGGAAATGATTGATTTTGATGTATAGTATATTGAGTAAGTAACAGATATGGAGGAACTGATCCATTTTTAGCAATATGATTCCTCTACATACATGCAGGGTGGACAATATTTAAACCTATCGACACGTGTAAGCACTTGATGCACTGCAACTTCCCCTCCCTGAAAGGCAATCTTGGACTTGAAGACCCTCACTCTGGATATAACACTTTTTGCCCTCCTACATGGCTTGCAATTACATCATCTAGCTAGAGTTTTTGCTCCCTGACTCTGGGTCCCTTGGTGGACATTTTCCAGTGACCCCACTCCCACCTTTCTCTTCCCTTCACCTACTGATTCCTGCTACAGCCCCCCCCCCCCCAACTCCATGAACCCAAAACATACCTCCCTTTATATTGCCACTAGCAAACCTATCTCCAACAGAATCAATCATTCCTTGGCAACCAACAAGCTCTTGTTACTCGTTCACTTAGCCACTCCTTGCCCATCAAATGGCTACTATTTTCAGCTCCTCATCCTCCAGTACTAGCCTTAGCCTGACCACCTATGCCACCCATGCACCTTTAATATGAAGCCACCCAACTGGAGCCGTTATATACTACCTTGTTACAACCGTATCTCAGGGATGCTTGCCATGCATCTGGACAGTATACAATTATTAGAGATGTCTGAGATATTTTATATCTCTTCTGTAATGTTTTTCCACTCTGTTCCCCACCATTTAAAAATAAAAACTTTTTGGAAATAAAAATCTGACCCCAGCAGTTCTAGCTTTCCTTACACTACTAAAGAAAAGTTGTTGTTTTTTTAATTCCTGTTTATGTTGTTGTTGGAGAGTTTTCCAAACTTCTTGTCTGGTCAGCAAGACAGGAATTGAGGGGAAATCTCCCCAGTGAAGCCCAAGATAGTAGTAATCCTTTCCCACTCCATCCAAAATTGAGAAAAACTGTTTTGTTTGGCCGTACACTTTACGGGCTGGCTCACATTACAAAAATGCATTTTCCGTTTCCGGATGCATTCCAGATGCTTTTTTTCTTCTCTTTTCCTGTTTTTTTTTCCACTGTACTGGGGTCCAGTGCATTTTTGATGCATTCCAGTGCACTTACTGCGTTCAGTCCAGTACAGGAAAAATGCAGCATGTTCCACTTTTTTTTCTGGAACTGGAAAGCACTGGAACTGACTGCACTGGTATGAACTATGCCATTGGAAACCATATACCCTACTTTCCATGCGTTTTTGATGCAGAAAAAAATGCATTGGACTGCATGTGATGTGAACTGCCCTAAAAGCAATTACTTTATTGTTGAAGAAAGTGCCAGGTGCCACAAACTTTGCTACAGGGACCCATGAATCATAGTTATGCCCCTGCACTTACAGAAGAAATACATCCATGTCTTGGAGGTTACATTGTTACAGATTATGAGTAATATGAGAACGGACAGACATACATACCAAGTCATATTCATTGTGCTCCATGTATTGTGTGGAATGTCGGTTGTTTTTTTTACTCCTTCTCAGTGGGGAGAACTAAAAACGTTATAGTAAATATCGATATTTACAGTCAGGCTGTAGGTAAAAGTGTGCCCCATTAGGATTTGGTTTTAATGGCTACTGCATACTTTAGAAGCCACGCAATGCAGCGAAGGGAAATGCAATACATATCTTGTGCTATTAACTCTCTGAATACCAGGCACTCTGCATTTATTTCATGTATCGGGTTAAAGGAGCCACAGATTACGTTTTTTTGTTTGTTTTTTTCACAACATTAGAGGCTGCAGGGAGTTTATTATTTTCAGCCCATAGACACAGTCTTGTAGACAATGCAGTGTGATAAGATGACTAGCAAAGCACATCCAGGAAAGCCTGTATATAAGGAACAGTATGACTGCCCCATGCTCATATGTTAATTAAAGACTATACATAGAGACAACATTTTTACAAGGTATTGTAATGGTTTTATACATTACTTTTTGTCAGTACTAAAACATTAAAAAATATGTTATTTTTACTATAATATTTTGTATGCTCATATCAAGGCAGCAAGGGAAGCTTTAGGTTCATATTTTTTATTATTTACCCACCTCAAGCTGAAAAAAAGTGTACAGGGCTGAGTAGCTCAAGCAGAAATTTAAACACACAAGGGAACAAGTCAAAGCAGCGACTGGTCCCCTCCCTGAAGTTGGCATTAAGAGTCTCAAAGTCCTTTCTCGTGTCGTCTCCAATACAATAAAGTCTGTAGAGGGTAATACAGAGACTAACTTTAGACCACACCTTGGTTGAAGTCCCTCCCCTGGTCAGCGACGAAACTGAACAAGGGAACACACAAATTTAAAGACGAACTCGATGAGTCGGGACATGTGAAAAAAAGTCGAACTCCACCCATTTATTATTTTTTATACTTGGATTTCGAAGGGAACGACGGAACTATACTCGTATGTTTTATAATATCATTTTTATTGTATAAAAAATTACAA
>BLSH010108124.1:93905-108953 GCA_018402905.1 Glandirana rugosa
CGTCGGTTATTGTGTCCACCCCCGTGAATACGTCGGTTATTGTGTCCATCCCACCTGTGTTATTGGCTGCATAACTGCCCCCACCTGTGTTATTGGCTGCATAACTGCCACCCACCTGTGTTATTGGCTCCACAAGTGCCCCCACCTGTGTTATTGGCTGCATAAGTGACCCCACCTGTGTTATTCGCTGCATAACTGCCCCACCTGTGTTATTGGCTGTAAACTGCCCCCACCTGTGTTATTGGCTGCATAACTGCCCCCACCTGTGTTATTGGCTGCAAACTGCCCCTACCTGTGTTATTGGCTGCATAAGTGCCCCCACCTGTGTTATTGGCTGCATAAGTGACCCCTCCTGTGATACTGGCTGCAATTTACCCCCTCCTGTGATATTGGCTGCAATTTACCAACACCTGTGATATTGGCTGCAATTTACCCCACCTGTGATATTGGCTGCAATTTACCCCACCTGTGATGCTGAGCTGTATACTGTGTCCTGTGATGCTGGGGCTGTATACTGTGTCCTGTGATGCTGGGGCTGTATACTGTGTCCTGTGATGCTGAGCTGTATACTGTGTCCTGTGATGCTGAGCTGTATACTGTGTCCTGTGATGCTGCGGCTGTATACTCTGCCCTATGATACTGAGCTGTATACTGTGTCCTGTGATGCTGAGATGTATACTGTGTCCTGTGATGCTGAGCTGTATACTGTGACCTGTGATGCTGAGCTGTATACTGTGCCCTATGATGCTGAGCTGTATACTGTGCCCTGTGATGCTGAGCTCTATACTCCTGACACAATATGTGGAATACAGGGGACGGAGTGGGTGGATTCTATAAGAGGTTGGGCTTATTAGAAGTAGGAGGTGTCAAAAAGGAAGGGCGGGGCCTGGCGTCCCCCCATCCAAAAACTTCACCAGCCGCCACTGATGTAGAGGAAGTAAACTCCGTCTGGTTTACTTCCTCTTTAAGCCTCGTGCACATGGTCCAATTTTCGAACAGAAAGTCAGTTTTTTGGTGCATGTCTCATGTCGAAAGTGAAGAGCGTACTAACAATAAAAAAAATTTTGTACGACCGAACTCAACGTCAGAAGTGACGTAATGCGTTGAATATTTTTGCATCTTTTTTTCGTTTCTGAGCTTGTGTAATCTCTGTCGTACGATTTTTTATCGTACAAAAACCGTACTAATGGAACGAAAATCGGATGTGCCATTGTCGTACGACAAAAATTTACTAGTCTGCACATCCAGCTTTTATCTGACGAAAAATGTGACTCGGATGTCGAAAGGAGCGTACTAATGGTAAGAATTCCGGACAACAAGCTGTGGTACGAAAATTCCTGTCTGAAATTTGCTTCGTGTGTACGGTCCTTTAGGGGATGGTAAACTTTAAGCTTTTGTACTGACAAGTTGTGTTCTTTACTGATTTTGCTTATAACATCATGACTGTGCTAATATTTTAATGGATCTGGTTTAATTTACAGAAAAATGAGTATGTGAAAACAAGTAGACATAGGGACAGAGTGAACCAGGCCATATAAAAAACATTCAAAGATTTTGCTGTGTGTGCAGCACAGACACATTGTCTTAGCCATGGAGATAATTACATTGAGTCTTTCTGCCCCCCCCTGTGTTATTGGCTGCATAAGTGACCCCTCCTGTGATATTGGCTGCAATTTACCAACACCTGTGATATTGGCTGCAATTTACCCCACCTGTGATATTGGCTGCAATTTACCCCACCTGTGATGCTGAGCTGTATACTGTGTCCTGTGATGCTGGGGCTGTATACTGTGTCCTGTGTTATTGGCTGCAAACTGCCCCCACCTGTGTTGTTGGATGCAAACTGCCCCCATCTGTGTCACTGGCTACGTAACTGCCCCCACCTGTTTCACTGGCTACATAACTGCCCCCACCTGTGTTACTGGCTGCATAACTGCCCCCACCTGTGTTATTGGCTACATAACTGCCCCTACCTGTGTCACTGGCTGCATAACTGCCCCCACCTGTGTTATTGGCTGCAAGCTGCCCCACCTGTGTTATTGGCTGCAAACTGCCCCCACCTGTGTTATTGGCTGCATAACTGCCCCACCTGTGTTATTGGCTGCATAACTGCCCCCCACCTGTGTTATTGGCTCCACAAGTGCCCCCACCTGTGTTATTGGCTGCATAAGTGACCCCACCTGTGTTATTGGCTGCATAACTGCCCCCACCTGTGTTATTGGCTGCAAACTGCCCCCACCTGTGTTATTGGCTGCATAAGTGCCCCCACCTGTGTTATTGGCTGCATAAGTGACCCCTCCTGTGATATTGGCTGCAATTTACCACCACCTGTGATGTTGGCTGCAATTTACCCCACCTGTGATATTGGCTGCAATTTACCCCACCTGTGATGCTGAGCTGTATACTGTGTCCTGTGATACTGGGGCTGTATACTGTGTCCTGTGATGCTGGGCTGTATACTGTGTCCTGTGATGCTGAGCTGTATACTGTGTCCTGTGATGCTGAGCTGTATACTGTGTCCTGTGATGCTGCGGCTGTATACTCTGCCCTATGATACTGAGCTGTATACTGTGTCCTGTGATGCTGAGATGTATACTGTGTCCTGTGATGCTGAGCTGTATACTGTGTCCTGTGATGCTGAGCTGTATACTGTGCCCTGTGATGCTGAGCTGTATACTGTGCCCTGTGATACTGAGCTCTATACTCCTGACACAATATGTGGAATACAGGGGACAGAGTGGGTGGATTCTATAAGAGGTTGGGCTTATTAGAAGTAGGAGGTGTCAAAAAGGAAGGGCGGGGCCTGGCGTCCCCCCATCCAAAAACTTCACCAGCCGCCACTGATGTAGAGGAAGTAAACTCCGTCTGGTTTACTTCCTCTTTAAGCCTCGTGCACATGGTCCAATTTTCGGACAACAGAGTCAGTTTTTTGGTGCATGTCTCGTGTCGAAAGTGAAGAGCGTACTAACAATAAAAAAAAATTTGTACGACCGAACTCAACGTCAGAAGTGACGTAATGCGTTGAATATTTTTGCATCTTTTTTTCGTTTCTGAGCTTGTGTAATCTCTGTCGTACGATTTTTTTTCGTACAAAAACCGTACTAATGGAACGAAAATCGGATGTGCCATTGTCGTACGACAAAAATTTACTAGTCTGCACATCCAGCTTTTATCTGACGAAAAATGTGACTCGGATGTCGAAAGGAGCGTACTAATGGTAAGAATTCCGGACGACAAGCTGTGGTACGAAAATTCCTGTCTGAAATTTGCTTCGTGTGTACGGTCCTTTAGGGGATGGTAAACTTTAAGCTTTTGTACTGACAAGTTGTGTTCTTTACTGATTTTGCTTATAACATCATGACTGTGCTAATATTTTAATGGATCTGGTTTAATTTACAGAAAAATGAGTATGTGAAAACAAGTAGACATAGGGACAGAGTGAACCAGGCCATATAAAAAACATTCAAAGATTTTGCTGTGTGTGCAGCACAGACACATTGTCTTAGCCATGGAGATAATTACATTGAGTCTTTCTGCCATGGTGATGCAAGCAAAAACTGATATCTCACTGCTTGTCAATCCCATTGAGATATCTGCCTTTCTATTTTCAGCCCAGCTACCCCACATTGTTACTGCATGTGAGTGAGCATGCAGCTTAAGCACAGTTTTGAATCATACTGACAGTGTTAGTGCCCATGCACAGTGTCCATTTCCGCTCCGACTTGAGTCAACTCAAGTTGCCCCAAGTCATTTGACATTTGAAATCCCATTAAAATGAATGGGAGCCGTCTTAATGTACACTACTGAAGTCGGAACGACTTCTGAAAAGGTTCCTGTACTACTTCTGGGCGACTTCTATACAACTTGTGCCCATAGAATTCAATAGAAGTCGCCTCCAAGTTGGATCCCCCATCTAAATGGAAGCGACTTTACAGTTAAAAGAAAAGAATTTATCCAGGGCAACCCCTTCACCCCCTTCTCTGATTGGCCACAGGCAAAGTCGTCTGGCATAGTCAAGCTTGAAGTTGCCTCCAAGTTGCCTTGAAGTTGCCTGGCATAGTCACGCCTGAAGTTGGATTGTCCCTGTGTGAATGCAGCCTAACAGTAAAGAAATATTAATTGACAACAAAGTTATATTTCATTTAAGCTTTGGAAGAGTTAATTTAAGGATACAGCAGAAAGGGAAAATAACAGATGGGTCCCTGGTGTGTAACGAATCTTATGACGTCATTTGCTTAAAGTAGAAGTCCACCCTAAAACTAAAATCCCTGCATCCACAGAGATTGACGATCCAACACTAACCTATCTAGCACAGTTAAAGCGGAGTTCCACCCTAAAGTGGAACTCCCGCTGGTTGGATTCCTCCCCCCCTCAGGTGTCACATTTGGCACCTTTCGGGGGGGAGGGGGAAGAGGACACCTGTCTTTAGACAGGTGTCCTTTTCCACACTTCCGGGAGTTCTGGCCGGCGGACGCGGCAGATGACGTCAGAGGCCGGCTCCCTCCTCCCTGCTCGCTCTGCTACTGGCCGCCTGGCCAGTAGCAGAGCGTGGCAGAGCTTGCGCATGCGCGGTAAGGTGCCCGGCGTGAAGCTGTACTGCTTACACGTCCGGGTTCCCTTACCCGCGATGGAAGCGGCTGCACCCGTCCCCCGATCCGAAGATCGGCGGCGGGTGCCGACATCGCTGGACTCCAGGACAGGTAAGTGTCCTAATATTAAAAGTCAGCAGCTACTGTATGTGTAGCTGCTGACTTTTAATTTTTTTTTTTAGCCCGGACCTCCGCTTTAAGAAAAAATCAGCATACATACCTTTTCTGAAGCCGCTCTGGTCTGATCCTATGCTGAGCTGTCAGCCGCGGCTTCGCTGTGTAGGGGGGTGAAGAGGACACAGCCGACAATGGAAGCCTCATAGTAACTCTATGGGTGACGTCACTTCCCATTCATTTCACAGCCGTGTCCTCTGCAGAGCTTTTGCCGCTGGAGATCAGGTCCAATCGGCTTAAGAAAAGATATGTGTACTGATTTCTTCTTTACATGGCTAGATAGGTTAGTGTTAGAATGTGCATGTCTGTAGATGCAGGGATTTTAGTTTTAGGCTCCTTTCACACAAGTGGATCATTCAGGTCCGCCTGTTAGTTTTTCAGGCGGACTTGAACGGACGCTCCATTGTCCTCTATGGAGCAACGGAAGTCAGCGGTGACATCTCCGCTGACATCCAATCCACTCCGATCCACCAAATACAGACGGATGGAAACCCTATTTTCCATCCGTCTGATGGATCATCTGTCCATGTTCATCCGATCCTCCATAGAGGACAATGGGGCTGTGACAGGTCAGTGTCTGCACGGAGTGCAGAGATTGTCCTGTCATCCGCTGGCTCAGCGGGGATAAACGGATGGATCCTCGCTGAGCAGCAGAGCCCATCAAAACGGACTCTGCTGTTGTGAATGGACCCTTAGGGTGGACTTACACTTTAAAGCAGAATTCTATGTTTGTTAAAAAAAAACAATTGCCACTTAGTAAAATAGAAATGCAGCTTTTGGTGCAATATTAAAAAGAAACTTTACCATTATCTTAAAAACTACAACAATGGCACCATTACAAATATTTAGTAATGGCAATCTTTTGCTCCCCATCCGTTTCATGGCACATTTTCACTATGAGTATATGGAGCCATCTCCCTTTACTTCCTGGAACTCTGGGCCTGCCTCCTGGAACATGCAAAAGTGCACATCATCCGAGGGGGAAGGAACTGCTAATGTAGCCTTCCCAGGATGCATATGTGAGACCCTGGTTACATCACCAGTGCCTCACTCAACCAGTTTTTATAAATAAAAGCAAAAAATTGTTTTACTAAGGCCAGCCATAGTCAAATTAATCCAGTTTAGCAGGAACCAGCCAAATATCGATCCACCTTTGGGCAGGCTGGTTGTACTGAAGTTGATCTATCGATCAACTTCAGTACAACCAGCCTGTTGGGTTTTTTTTTGTGATTACTGCTGGCGGTGATCATTGTATTCTGATGGCTGGGAAACCTACGACTATTAGAATACATTAGCCTAGCTGGAGGGATTCCCCCATCCCCCAGAGAAGCCTATCCCGCCTCCACCTAACAACTGTACTTTTATTTTCTCCATCAGCTCATCCCCCACAGGGATTACCTTTTGAATCACTTTGACCCTCCCTTTTAGATTGTAAGCTCTAACGAGCAGGACCCTCTGATTCCTCCTGTGTTGAATTGTATTGTAATTGTACTGTCTTTCTTTATGTTGTAAATCAATTCCAGAGAAACTCAAAGACAAATGTTGTCATAGAATTGTCTCAAATATGTGACACAATAATTACACATGCAATGCAACAACTTGGAAGAGGTCTTATTAACCTCCACTTTCATTATCACCAATATAGCTGTATTTCCCTATGGATTTGTCTTGGTGATAGCGATGTACACAGGGGCGTATCATGAAATTAGTGGGCCCGTGTGCAAGCCCACACTGCACCGATAATCCCCAGCTGTCAACCAGGGACAGTTCATCCTTATGTGCAGTGTTGGTCAGAGCACTGTGGGCCCCCCCCCACCCCTCGGGGCCCGTGTTCAGTGAACACCCTGCACCCATGGATGATACGCCACTGGCTGTACAGTAAAATTGTTGTGAAAAAGAACCACTTGCATTTCTCACGTGTGTAAGTACTAACATGTATAATGTTGCAGTGATTGCATACATTTGGTTCAAGGCTTCTGGCTACGTCTGCACCACCAGAAATTAGTCCCAGATGCCCTATTGTATTGCCCCCATAGGGTGGCACCCATTAGAAATAACATTGTATATTTTTGCGCACACATGATCCCAAAGTCTTAGATGACCATCTCACTTTTATAAATTGATGTTATGTAAGTTTTGTATTTCCTATAATCTTTTACAGTATCAGACTGTTGTCGCTTTTACTTTGTGCTTGGGGAGCAAAATTTGTACAATGTGTACTGCTATTTTAGTTGCACATTTAGTTTTTGTATCACTTTATTTCTCTTGTTATACTGGAAAGCTTTAATAACATTTCTGTAAAAGAAATAACATTGTATAAGTAGTATCCCTTCTTCAAAGCTATTTTGCCGTTTTTGCAGCCATATTAGCCTACACTATATTACTATAAGTATTGGGACGCCTGCCTTTACACACACATGAACTTTAATGGCATCCCAGTCTTAGTCCGTAGGGTTCAATATTGAGTTGGCCCACCCTTTGCAGCTATAACAGCTTCAACTCTTCTGGGAAGGCTGTCCTCAAGGTTTAGGAGTGTCTATGGGAATGTTTGACCATTCTTCCAGAAGTACATTTGTGAGGTCAGGCACTGATGTGGACGAGAAGGCCTGGCTTGCAGTCTCCGCTCTAATTCATCCCAAAGGTGTTCTATCGGGTTGAGGTCAGGACTCTGTGCAGGCCATTCAGTTCCTCCACACCAAAATCACTCATCCATAGCCTTATGGACCTTGCTTTGTACACTAAATATTAAACCGTGCAGGCTATAGGTATATAGTGGTGGTCACCTCATCCCTAATGTGTACACAAAGAGAAATTGACCCCCTTGATGGGACTTTAAGTAGGTACACCAAACCACTGATAAAATTGTATTTACTTTTATTCTTACAATATTGAACAATATAGCACAAAAGCAAATGAAAATTCATCCGCTAAAAAAGTAATGTAAATACAAAAGGAGTTTGACATCAATCATAAAAACATTTAAGTATCATGAATGTATTTCACCAAAGATGCTAGGATGCAAAAAGTCGTAGATACACAATAGATGTTTCCGTTGTCCGAAGGTGGAATTCGGTACATTCGGAATTAGATACAATTCAGTGCTTTGTACACTGGTCCAAATCATTTGGTGGAGGGGGGATTATGACGTCAACCAGATGGAACACCTTTGGGACGAATGAGAGTGGAGACTGAGAGCCATGCCTTCTCGTCCAACATCAGTGTCTGACCTCACAAACGTGCTTCTGGAAGAAAGGTCAAACATTCCCATAGACACACTCTAATCCTTGTGGGCAGCCTTCCCAGAAGAGTTGAAGCTGTTCTAGCTGTAAAGGGTGGACCAACTCAATATTGAACCCTACGGACTAAGACTGGGATGCCATTAAAGTTGATGTGCCTGTAAAGGTTGGCGTCCCAATACTTTTGGTGATATAGTGTAGGTCTTCATGATGAAGCCTTGAAATGTATTCCATTCATATGTCTGCCATACAATACTTGCAGCGGGAAAAATATGAATTAATTGGACACAGTGTAACAGGCGTGCCTCTATACAAACGCACTTGATTTCTAGCTAGAAAACATTTGATAAGCTGAGCTGAACTATACAGTATTGCCATCGTGTGTTCCTGACTGCTGAGATTCCATGTGATTGCTTCCCTAAGAAGTAGCCAATTCAGAGAAACTGAGAAGACATGCCAGAAAACAGGCCTGAAACTCATTATGTTGCCTTCTTACATTATTCTTTCCAAGCTGCCTGCATTAGAGCCAGGAAAATTCAGCTTAACCAGAGAAGTGGAATAGTCGTCTAAAACTTCTGTTGGGGAATAGGTAATAAATGCTGTGAAATCTCAGCACGTTGCTATTATGTAAGAATTATCTCACATTTTAAAAGGCAAAAATAGGGAAAGTTGATGCAACTTGTTGTTGAAGTAAGGTAAGGGGGGGGGGCAATAGTCAAATAGCATAGCACCGGGCCGGCCCTACCATGGGCCCCAGCGGGTCCATTGGACCCAGGCAGCACTTTGAGAGGGGCAGCTAATGGAACCACGGCCTCCTCTCCTTCTCTTCTATATACCCAGCAAACTGACGACCAAGGTATTTTTTACAGCAGTTTTATGTTTTATGATGAACTCTGCACCCCTGGGCCCCTCCGCCCGCCTCTATACTGCCCTAGCCATCTCCTATGCTGCCCTAGCCTGCTCCTATGCTGCCCTAGCCTGCTCCTATGCTGCCCTAGCCAGTCTATATACTACACTAGCTTGTTCATATACTGCCTTAGCCTGTCCATACACTGCCCTAGCCTAGTCCTATACTACACTAGCCAGTCTATACACTACAATAGCCTGCTCCTATACTGCCCTAGCCTGTACATATACTACCCTGGTCTGTCTATATACTACCCTAGCGTGTCTATGCACTACCCTAGCCTCCCCCTATACTACCCAAGCCCGCCCCTATACTGCCCTAGCCGCCCAATGGAATTGAACATAATGATATGTCATATAATTTTGTATACAGACAATGTTGCATGTAAATCTGACTTCCTGATAAATTTAATTTTAGCTTTAATTATCATGATATAAAATAATGGATGTGGGGGCTTTTTGATGGGCATGATTTTTTCTTTTTGAGGGGGTGGGGGGGGGGACAGCATTTATTATTATTATTTCAGGTACTTGTATAGCGCTGTCAATTTACGCAGTGCTTTACATATATATTGTACATTCACATCAGTCCCTACCCTCAAGGAGCTTACAATCTAAGGTCCCTAACTCACAGTCATACATACTAGGGCCAATTTAGACAGGATCTAATTTACCTACCAGCATGTATTTGGAGTGTAGGAGGAAACCGGAGTACCCGGAGGAAATGCACGCAGGCACAGGGAGAACATGCACACTCCAAGCAGGTAGTGTTGTGGTTGGGATTCAAACCAGAGACCCTTTTGCTGCCTGGCGAAAGTGATATCCACTACACCACATTCTTGGACCCAGGCAGCACAATGTCTTGGGCCAGCCCTGAAATAGCATAATGTTTTTTAAATCTATTAAAGGTGAACTTTAAGCAAATATCTAACTAAGCAAATGGAATACATAAAATGGAGCTGATTTGCATTTCTGTTCATCCTGTCCTCAGATTTAGACAGCACTGCCACACAGCAAAGCCTGACAGATAACACCACTTTCTATGTTGCTGTTTTAGGCTGGGTTCACACTATGTGATTTCCCCACATCCAATTTGCATGACAGGACAGTCTGACCGACTCTCAGTGGAGTGCGGCGGCTGCACAACGCACTGCAGAAGAATCCTGTGTGCTTTTGGCTCCTTTTCAGGTCCAAATTCAGCCAAAAATTTGGACCTGGAATGGTGAACAGGGACGCACCGGACCCCCCACTCAGGGCTGGCTCTACCATTAGGCGGAATAAGGCGGCCGCCTAGGATGCCACTGCCGCCCAGGGCGTCCAGCCGCTGTTGATCTGTCACTGGTCTGCATCGATCACTCATATCAATGGAGAGCCATGGCTGGCAGCACACCAGGGCGGTAAAATGAGGCGGGTCTAGGGACACAGGTGCAGGCCTATGGACCACGGCTAAAGAAATGGGCAGAGAGGTGCTGCAAAAATGTCCACCTCCACCACCTCCATCGTATACATGGACAGGGCAAAGGGGGTGGAGTCAGGGGCAGAGCAAAATGGGGGGGGGGGGGGCGGCAAAATGAGGTTTTGCCTAGGGTATCAAAAATCCTTGCACCAGCCCTGCCCACACTGCGAGCTGGTAAGTATTAAAGGGGTTGTAAAGGCAGAAGGTTTTTTTTATCTTAATGAATTCTATGCATTAAGATAAAAAAAACCTTGGGTGTGCAGCTGCCCCTCTTAGCCCCCCTAATACTTACCTGAGCCCATATTGATCCAGTGCTGTTATACGGCTCCGTGTCTCAATGGACACACAGAGTAGCGTCTCGGCTTCGGTACCCATGGCAAGCTGCTTGCTGTGGGGGCACTCGGCAAGATGGAAGAGCCAGAAACGCTGGTGAGGGATCCGTGAAGAGGAGGATCGGGGCTGCTCTGTGCAAAACCACTGCACAGAGCAGGTAAGTATAACATGTTTTTTTTTTTAAGCAAAAAAACCAATCCTTTAGTATCACGTTAATCATATTGTTTTTGGGAACTTTTAAAGCCGCTATCCAGGCACCTATAGAAAATACTAATAAATGTAGTTACATATTCAATAAAATGGAAATTGGGACTTTATATGACACACATGGTGGAAAATGAGTAGGGGATGGATCTTAATAAAAAAAGGGTTTTATTAGAGGATAATCACAGGTACATAATATACATATACAGATAATCAAAAATTGTAAACGGCCATAACATGATTATGCAGCAATATAGATTAAATAAAATTCATAAATATACGTATACATATTTTCCCCGATCCATCAATTAATGTATGTACAAAAGATAATAATGCACAAATGGCAATCTGCATAATCCATAGCCTCATCATGCCACCCCTTGTGGGGATAAACCGGTAGTATGGTAGAAAATGATACTAGATTATAGCGTTGTAGGTTATTGGTGGCTCTACGCGTTTCGTGATATGACAATCACTCATCAGGAGCAGGTATATTATTCATCTGGAATAGATGAAGAGACAGTGTTTAACTATTGATGTCATTGGGAATAAACAGGGAGTGGGTACCCCGCCACCCCAAGGATGGAAACTCACGGCTCCAACTTACCATGTCTGTGCAATGGCAGCAGACTGATGGGGCACAAGGGACGGCCTGGATCGATAAGTCCGGGGGCTGAGGCGGGAGGTACAGTTAAGCTCAGACAGTAAGTTAGGCACACACTGGATTTCTGACAGATATACAGTTTTGTTTCTGTACTTGCAACAAACCATGGTAAAATGTACGTACAGTATATTGCAAATATGTACTAACTATATGTGAAAACAGTTGTTTGGATGAGAACCTCATCAACAATGCACATGGGACTTTAATGGATTGGTTTTGGTCAGAGTGAGAACAATATTACCATTACTTAAAAAATAAGTCTTTATTGAAATCCATTTTTTAAAAAACATACTTCATAAAATTGTATGTTGATTTGTATCCAACATTTTACATGCGTATCCATATACAATACAATGCATTTGACATATCAGGAGGTGGAATAGTTATCGACGTTTCGCAATACTATTGCTTCTTCAGGATTATTCCACTTCTTGTGGTTGTCTACTGATCAAACATAAGATATCAGTCACATGTTATAGATCATAAGCATGTTGCAAATTCTATAGCATTAAATTGTGCTGTGCTCACCCTTCCTCCATCCGTTTGTAGGCGAGCCGGACAAACCGATGGAGGAAGGGTGAGCACAGCACAATTTAATGCTATAGAATTTGACATGTGACTGATATCTTATGTTTGATTAGTAGACAACCACAAGAAGTGGAATAATCCTGAAGAAGCAATAGTATCGCAAAACGTCAATAACTATTCCACCTCCTGATGTGTCAAATGCATTGTATTGTATATGGATACGCATGTAAAATGTTGGATACAAATCAATATACAATTTTATGAAGTATGTTTTTTAAAAAATGGATATCAATAAAGACTTATTTTTTAAGTAATGGTAATATTGTGCTCACTTTGACTAGAACCAATCCATTAAAGTCCAATGTGCATTGTTGATGAGGTTCTCATCCAAACAACTGTTATGATACTATTGTATCGGGATGGGATTGGATTATGGTCTCTAACACTGATCATCAAAAAATCTTCTTGCTAAATTGTGTACTGACTATATGTGTATTTTTTTTATTTTTATTTTGCCCTTACACCCACTCGAATTTAATGGCATGTGTAGAACTAAGTTGGAAACAGAATGCTCGCTGGGGCCAGGTTCCCTGAACTGGAATTCATGTATAGATAATCTCAAGAACAGCACAAGGGCTTTCAGTATTAGGGAAACTGCCCTTAAACTCCAAATGAGACAGTATTATACAATCCAAGCTCTTTTCTACACCTCTTTTGGGACTGGCCTCATATTCTTCCCATTTGGAGACGATTAGACGCCTTTGCTTCTAGGGTAGCGGAAACCCAACTTGCACTTACACCCCCCACCGTGTCTACTGTTCGCCCCAATCAGAGGTCACTAATGCCCCGTACACACGGGACGACGATCGCATTCAACAGGTCGTACTCACGACCGTTGTATGCGATATTGATCGTTCGTATGCGCGATTAGAACAGCCGAACATACGACGGTCGTACAAGGGAGTTGTATGAGCAGACTAGAAAACTTGGTCGTACCAACAAGCTCGCATACAACCATTGTATCGTGTGTACAGAGCAGTTGGTACAACAAGTTGTATTGTGCAAAACACGCATGCTCAGAAGTCAGGAATGGCTGGATGCTAATTACATGCACCTGAACGTTCTTTCCCCGGACGTACGATCGTGTAGTGCAGTCAGTATGCTACATACAACAGCCAACATACGATTCAACACGGTCGTACGTGCGATCGTCGTCCCATGTGTACGGGGCTTAAGTTGGAAATGAGATTGATCCACACAATCTGCATAGCCATCTATTGGGCGATAGCCCTACATTGGAAATCTAAAGATTTACCTCTCTCACAAATCACGCTTAAGCCCCGTACACACGGGATGATGATCGCATGTATGACCGTGTTGAATCATATGTTGGCTGTTGTATGTAGCATACTGACTGCATTACACGATCGTACGTCCGGGGAAAGAACGTTCAGGTGCATGTAATTAGCATCCAGCCATTCCTGACTTCTGAGCATGCGTGTTTTGCACAATACAACTTGTTGTACCAACTGCTCTGTACACACGATACAACGGTCGTATGAGAGCTTGTTGGTACGACCAAATTTTCTAGTCTGCTCATACAACTCCCTTGTACGACCGTCGTATGCTCGGCTGTTCTAATCGCGCATACGAATGATCGATATCGCATACAACGGTCATGAGTACAACCTGTTGAATGCGATCGTCGTCCCGTGTGTACGGGGCATTAGGGTAGACTGCATCAGCAAAGTCGAGAAAATGTATCATTCTATATACTGTACCATACTGTGCTATACTATGACAAAAAATGGTCCCCTTGGTTCAGGCACAAAGAAGTGTTTGATTGAAGCGTATTGTCCCTTATTTAATAACATCACCGTTCCTTCTAATGGAACTAACACTCAGATTATTGATATATAATGTCTAAAACTTCTGCTATGCAAATTTAAAGCCAGTTTCTCTGATGTCTTTGCACCATTGTAATCAATGATCCTTTTTGTACCACCACTTATTTTTCTAATAAAAAGTTTGTAAACATAATTAAATGACATGTGTTTCATGGTACTTTATGAGCTATTGACTAACTCTTATCAAACTTTATTAGTTATCAAGCAGTTTTTACTGCACTGTATCTGCCAATACTATCCCTTATCAAGCTCAATTTCCTTTCATTTTAATTGCATTCTATAGAACATTGACAATCTTATCCCAACCTGGCTGCCAACCGCCATCTCTTGGTTACTGCATACTGCATTCCATTTGTTAGCCGTTGTTAAATAGTGAGATAACAGCTAATTATCACATGCTCAGCAGCACATTCTGTTTCAAGGCTCTTATGTAATGAGACATTCACAAACCATTCTAGCTTTGCATACCAAGGCTTACAAGCACAATTCTTTCTTTTTTCTCTTTCAAAGAAGAGTTCATCAAAGTACTATTTGTATCTCAAAGTAATTCCAAGCATCTACAATCCTTTGAAAATAAGATTTTTTACATTGTTGCTATTTTCCTTCCCTTTAAATTTCAGGTAAAAGCGCAGAAAAGTATTTTACATGCATTACATGCAGTGTTTAGGCATTGCATTGTTCATTAATGCTATGCAATGTGCCCTTCAACATGCTAGAGAATTTGACTAGTGAATTTCTTAGCACCGCCTCCTCCCTGCTTGTACATCATAGTCTTCTCCTCCTCAGCCTCCTCCCTCCTTGCACGTCACAGTCTTCTCCTCCTCAGCCTCCTCCCTGCTTGTACATCATAGTCTTCTCCTCCTCAGCCTCCTCCCTCCTTGCACGTCATAGTCTTCTCCTCCTCAGCCTCCTCCCTCCTTGCACGTCATAGTCTTCTCCTCCTCAGCCTCCTCCCTCCTTGCACATCATAGTCTTCTCCTCCTCAGCCTCCTCCCTCCTTCGTTCCTCCCTCCTCCGACTCCTCCTCTTCTGATACTACACGTTCCTCCCT
>BLSH010108124.1:109967-133010 GCA_018402905.1 Glandirana rugosa
CCTCGTCTTCTGAGACTACACATTCCTCCCTCCTCCGAGTCCTCTTTTGATGTTTTCTCCTCAGCCTCCTCCCTCCTTACACATCAGAGTCTTCTGCTCCTCAGCCTCCTCCCTCCTTGCACATCATAGATTTCTCCTCAGCCTCCTCCCTCCTTACACATCAGAGTCTTCTGCTCCTCAGCCTCCTCTCTCTTTGCACATCATAGTCTTCTCCTTCTCAGCCTCCTCCCTCCTTACACACCATCATTTTCTCCTCCTCAGCCTCCTCCCTCCTTGCACATCATAGTCATCTGCTCCTCAGCCTCCTCCCTCCTTGCACATCATAGTCTTCTGCTCCTCAGCCTCCTCTCTCCTTGCACATCATAGTCTTCTGATCATCAGCCTCCTCCCTGCTTGCACATCATAGTCTTCTCCTCCTCGGCCTCCTCCCTTCTTGCACATCATAGTTTTCTCCTCAGCCTCCTCCCTCCTTGCACATCATAGTCTTCTCCTTCTCAGCCTTCTCCCTCCTTGCACATCATAGTCCTCTGCTCCTCAGCCTCCTCCCTCCTTACACTTCATAGTCTTCTGCTCCTCAGCCTCCACCCTCCTTGCACATCAGTCTTCTCCTTCTCAGCCTCCTCTCTCCTTGCACATCATAGTCTTCTGCTCCTCAGCCTCCTTCCTGCTTGCACATCATAGTCTTCTGCTCCTCAGCCTCCTCCCTCCATGCACATCATAGTCTTCTCCTCCTCAGCCTCCTCCCTCCTTACACATCATAGTCTTCTGCTCCTCAGCCTCCTCCCTCCTTGCACATCATAGTCTTCTCCTTCTCAGCCTCCTCTCTCCTTGCACATCATAGTCTTCTGCTCCGCAGCCTCCTTCCTGCTTGCACATCATAGTCTTCTCCTCCTCGGCCTCCTCCCTCCTTACACTTCATAGTTTTCTCCTCAGCCTCCTCCCTCCTTGCACATCATAGTCTTCTCCTTCTCAGCCTCCTCCCTCCTTGCACACCATCATTTTCTCCTCCTCCCTCCTTGCACATAATAGTCTTCCTCTCATCATTTGAGGGCCAAACAAATGGAACCCAGATGGAAACGCACAGGACTTGTGGGATTGGTGGTAGTGCAGTGCTGAAAAGGCACATTGGGGCTTATTTACTAAAGCTGTAGAGTGCAAAATCAGGCCCACTTCTGCATAGAAACCAATAAGCTTTCAGGTTTTATCGTTATTTATTATTAAGCTATAGTAAATAAACCCCGTTATGACAGGTAAATATTTCACAATGTGCTAATATGTGGTGCATGCTAGCACATAATGCCATAAATCACCTGGGGGTACATTTAATATTGGGAATTTAATACCACTTTACAGCGGAACTTACTAATCTTTTACCACTTCCATCAGCTCACTCCCCACAGTTACAACCTTTTGTACCACCTGTCCCCCTTACTAGATTGTAAGCTCTTCTGAGCAGGGCCCTCTTAATCCTTTTGTATTTTATTGTATTGTAACTGTATTGTCCTCCTTTTATATTGTAAAGCACTGCGTAAACTGTGGGTGCTATATAAATTCTGTATAATAATAATAACTTCACTCTATTAGTAAATAGATAGGAACATATATTATACAGTATTTGCTTTTTTTATACATTTCTTCAGTTACTTCCTAGTTTTTAGGCCTAGGCCAAAATTATGTCATACATCCCAGGGGTCTTCAAGATGGGAGGAGGGGTTTTCTCAGCTAATCACAACCTCCTTCCATGAAGTAAATTCTACATGAATTACTTGCCCTTACTCAAGATGGCCACGGACAGAAATGCTAAGGGTGTTTTTCAAAGTGATTTCTCAGCAAAATAAAGCAAGGAGACATAGATGGATGGGGGAGTTTGCTTTGAATATTAATAAAGAATTAAATAGAATTTTTGGTTTGTGGTGTTTAGATGTAGTGTAGTTCTGCTTTAAAGGAGAAGAATGGCTAAAGCTCTTTTGGCCTTCTCCTGTGGGTCACAGGAGTGCACTTTGTTCTGCACTTCTATGTCCTGTATTCAACCAACATTGGGCTAAAGTCCACTGTCAGCTGAAGTCATTCAGCCAGTCCAGGCTCTGGAGAGATCCAGACTTTAATGTCAGGATCCACCCAGATACCTGAGCATCGGCTGGCTCAGCCTTTAAGCGCACCGCTGAGAGTCTGAGCCAGCTGCTCCTGCCCCCTCCACAGAGCACTGGATGGCAGAACTCCGGCTCTCTGCTCACTGAAGACCAAAAACTGAGCGATCAATGGTCTTTGATTGCTCAGTTCTCGGTCTTAGAGGAGGTTGGGGACAAATATAGCATCGGTCCAACGCTGCATCCATCTAGGTAAGTATATATGTTTTTTTTATGTTCCCGCACTTCTCTAAATTCACATATAATATAAAAATATAATTGTTGAAATTATAGGTCTGGTGACAGGGTTTCTTTAGAAGACCATCTGAGCCTCACTTGTAGCTTCTTGAACTGAGCTTTTTTGTAGAGAATGGTGGAAACCAGCTAAACAATTATACTGTATGTTCCTTTTGAAATATTTTGCATTGTGCTCAGTGAGAACAGCCTAATGGAAACAGGACTCTTAAATGGCCACCTACTTGTACCCTAATTCCTGGTTCACACCTATGCAGGTTGCAGTTGATGCATATTCCAGGTGCATTTCGATCCATAGAAGTCAGTAAAAAACAAAAAACACAACCAGATGTGAATGTGACCCATAGGAAACCATGTTAAATGGACTGTAGTGTGTTTCTGCAATACTGAAAACGCACTAAAATATCCATAGGTGTGATCCAGGCCTAACTGAAGGAAATATGAGCAGAAATTTGACCCTTGCCTCTTGTGCCCGTCCACTCCTCCTCTGCATAGCTAGTCAGCTAGTATAAAGCTTGGCTTTCTCTACTCAGTGTCATAAAAAACCTCACTAGGAATCCCACAGGAACAGTTGCCTCAGTACAGGTAATGATTTAAAATAAACTTGCATCGTAGATAAAATACAAAAGACCCAAATACAAGTAAAGTAATGTTTTATGCAGTTCAGTTTCCTGAGGAATGCAAAGACCTGTACATTGGGGAGATAAGAAACAATCACTCAAACTCATGGTCCTATATAGGAGGGTAAGCTCTGTAGGTCAGAATTCAGTAGTCTTCCTACAACTAACATAAAATGGACATTATATCTAAGTCAACAAGGCACACATTTTTGATAGAGAAAAAAATTGGATCACAAGATACATGAAAGAGGCCATCTATGTTAAATTGGAACAACCATCCCTAAACAGGGGTAGGGCCTTCAACACCATCTGTCCCCTGTTTAATATCTCTACCTTGATGATTTCCCAACAATTCACACCTTCAGCCATGTTACTCCGACAATTATCAAATGTCCCAGACTACATGGCACTTTTACACTTCCCTCTTGTTTTTCTTACAATCAACCTCTGCCTTCAAACATTCCATGGTGATTGAGTAACTAGGTTACCCATGTAGCCGTAAATGCTTAGGTATGTTCAAAATTCATTCCTGTGGGCTGAACAAGAGAAAATATAGCTGTGGCCCAAACCTAAGACTTTAAAGCGAGCTATACACAGCTCAAAGGTTGGCCGATTAAGCAGGAATTTTCCAAAATGTGGACTTAGATAGCCCTTTTGCACCAACTGGTGTGATACATTTTAATCAAAAAAGGTCAAAATAGGTGAAATGTTGTCGGCAGAATAGTGACAGCATCCATTCAGATGCAGCCACTGTCCGGATATATTGCAGGTGCTGCAGATGTGTGAATACAACAGCCGGCACTATAGATGCGTCCATCTATACCAGCCATTCTTAAGCTGGGTTCCTCCAGGGGTTACTAGGAATTCTTTGAGGGGGGCTGATTGGCCTCTGACCTGATAGTGCCTACATAATTCTGGGTTCACTGCCACTTGGCAGAGTCAGCAGCATGACACCAGTAATCTTTTTATCTGCCTGTAAGATTGGCATTCCGATTGCTACTCTAAGGGGGGCATTCATCCCACTGACCACCAATGTAAGGGATATTCTATCCACTGCCTGATTAATTAATTTTAGTTTGGGCTTCTCGAGACCTGGAAAATATTTCAAGGGTTCCTCTGGGGTAAAAAGGTTGAGAAACACTGATCTACACTTTTTCGCATGGATGGAGGGATTGAGTAATATCTCTTGTTTAGCCCGCTGGGCCGTGCGAGAGAAATCTATAAGTGTATGGCTGAGATAAGGACTCTTTTTGTATGAACTTAATGAATAGCTGTGTTTATCACTAGTGGGTAAGAATGTTAGATAGCCTCTAACCAAGAGGAAACAAATCCCCTAATTGTTAATATTGGATGAGCATAATTGCCTAAGGTGCTATTCTCTTCTGGAATGTAAGCTGCTCACATTCTCTACATTCCTGGCAATGCACTGTGGGTCCCTCCAGACCTCAATGGGTTACTGTAGTTTACTTTAATCCTTTAAAAAAACAAATGCCAAATTAAAGACTCAGAAATGGAGGGGGGGCTGGTTGGTAGTCAGAGGACGTATAAGAAAGGAGATTCCACTATTACAATAGATATTTACACATTTCTTTTGTTGATGATCACTCGGCTGGCTAAGCCTTAGTACACTCGTTTAGGACTCACATCTTGCTAAACACAAAGAGAAGCAGTGTGCATAGTAAGCATAGATCAACCATTAAGGTGGCCATAGATGGGTAGAATTTCCAACAAAAAACCTTAGGAATTCTTGTTCATTTTTCTGATCATTATTGGGTCAAATTGACGTTCATTTTTAATTGCAGTCATGAAAAAATTTAAAAGGAGCAGCATTGAAACTTTTTCTCAAGCAAACAGATTTCTAACAACGTATGTAGTTTGCTTTCAGTAAAGACTATTCCGAAATTAAATGTTAAAAGTAAATGAAATCTTTCAAACAACATTTGAGTGTTCTGAGAATTTTTATACAAACTTTTCTAAGACTTTCCTAAGAACTTTCATTTGAAATTCTACCCAACTTTGACCAGCTTTAAGAGAATGCCTTGTATTTTTTTCAATGAATACAAGCAGTCTCTGATTGGATAAGGATAGAATGTGACTTCATCTGCCCCAACTTGCCACCTGCTCCAATCATAGTATTGATAAAAAGGAACACCTTCGAGTCCGGCCTATAGCAGATTAATGGCCAGGCGGGAGCTTTACCATCCTGATATATGACGTCCTTCACATCACACTGCTCGTGCGTGCACGCAGCGTGGAGATCGGTGGTGAGCTGTGTCCCTCGGATACAGCGCATCACCGATCAGGGTGAAGAGCCAATGACGTAGGCTCTTTACCACGAGATCAGCTGTGTCCATTCACAGTTGATCACATGTAAACAAATGCTGGTTATTGGCATTTTCTTTCCTCAGCGCTGTCAGTGTCTAAGGAAAGGACAGCCGATAACCGGCTTTCCTTTTACACTGATCATCAGTGCCCTGATTATTGGTGCAGTGCCATCAGTGCCCAACAGTGCAGCATATCAGTATTCATCAGTGCAACATATCTGTGCCCATCAGTGCAGCATATCAGTGCTGCCTTACCAGTGCAGCCTCCTCAGCGCAGCTTATCAGTGCCAGCTCATCAGTGCCCATCAATGCAGCCTATCAGTGCAGCCTTATCAGTGCCCATCAATGCAGCCTATCAGTGCCCATCAGTGCAGCCACATCAGTGAAGAAGAAAAATTACTTATTTGCAAAACAGAAATGAAGAAAGTTTTTTTTTTTTTTTTTTTTTTTTAAATTGGTCTTTTTTGTTTGTTTAGCAAAAAATATGAAAAACCCAGTGGTGATTAAATACCACCAAATGAAAGCTCAGTCTCAAAAAAATGTCATATGGGTACACTCCTCGTTGATATAGAGGCTTGTAGGTAGGCCGTTAGAGGGCAGTAAAAACCACCTGCTTTCACCACTCCCTGGCCGCAAGTTGTGAAAGAAGCCTTAAAGCCCAACTTCGGGCAAAAAAAAGTTTTCTCTTACAGTGGGGCTGTGCCCGCACTCCATGGGTTAACTGCTCATTTTTGTCGAGGGGACTGGAGAACCGAGATATACTTACCTAATCCTCCGATCCTCAGAGGATGGCGATGGACTGTTCCTGATGTCATCACACGCATACACCTGCTCTAGATGTGAGGAAGTCAGGAACAGACCACCGCTGGTTCATGGGGGAGCACTGTTTGCCGGTGGAGTGGAGGATTGGGTGAGTATACAGCTTTCTCCTCTTCCCAGGACAAAACAAGCATGGGAAAACTTTTTTTTTTTTACCCAGATTTGGGCTTTAAGCTGCACTCTGCATATAAAAATACTGCAGAATAGTTATTTCTGATATAAAATGTATTATACAGTCTATAAACAATGTATATACTATATGTACTGTATATGTCATATCTTTGTTTCACAGGTGAGATTTTCTTTTAAAAATAAATTGGAGCTATGTTATATGGCCGTCTTATCGTCTGGTTATCCCAGGAAATGATTTTAACCTTCCCAGTATATTACCCAATTGCTCTGCTCATTGTGCTTTGTGTTTGTCTTTCACAGGAATGCAATGTGTAATTATACAGTAATTACAACCATGCAGATATGATCTATTGGTCCAAGTAGGTTATGGTACAACACGGTTATTTTGCAATAGCTTGGGAGGAGTTTTTCAACTTCTCACAATTATACTAGAATGGTGGAATGACAGTGCTGCACAGTGTAAAGCTGGTCATATATGGATCGAAATCTGGCCAGTTCAGATGGGACTGGCCGAACTTCCATCAGCGTGTGACCATCCCAGGCCAACAGAAGTCAATTGTTTGATCAACTTCTGTCAAAGTGACATGTTGGAAAACTTTTCTCAATCAGTGCACTCTGACAGCTACTGCTGGATACTGCTGTCAGAATACAACACCAGGGATTCCTCTGTCCACCTCGTTTGAGTGAATGGAGGATTTTTTTTTTTTTTTTTTCGTTCAGCGCGCTGCCTGTAGGTAGGGATGTGGCTACCCTCTCTTGCTCACACCCAAAATGGGCTATGGACTGTGGGATTTGTATTGTGCATAGAGCAGTGCACATGACTGCAAATGACGTACAATGCTCATTCCCAATAAGTGGAAGCGAGAGGGAAAAGGAAAGGTTCAGAAGCTGGAGGATATTAAAAGAAGGCAGAAAAACACAGTAAGAAATTAAAAATATTTTACAGGGTCATTAAAGAAGAAGTAAAGTCTTCCTCTTTAATTGTACCTACAAGTAGGCCTAGCTATAGGTACTGTAAATATCTCCTAAATGTGCACCGTTTAGGAGATATTTACTATATACGCTGCTGCCAACGGCATGCACACTAAAGGAACGGCCCGCTTGCGCCGTTTCTTCAGGGCCCCTGCCGTGACCAGTGGCACCTGCGCGGGCATGTGGGAGTAACTTCATCATGGCTCCGGGCCATCACAGTGGCTCCGGGAAAGATGTCAGCCATGTCAGCAGTGTGCCGGCACCACTGCAGGGCTTCGTTCTTTGGTAAGTATTTCATAATGAGCTAGTATGCAATGCATGCCTTTGTCTTGCAGGGGTCTTTTTTGGGGGCGGGGGTTGGAGGTTTACAACCTCTTTAAGTCGTGGATGTGTATGGATAATTTTTGGAGAATAAGGATATTGTTTAGTGTCACTTTTAATTTATTCCTCTTTTTGGTCTGATGATTAGACCTCAGAGAAAGCGAATGATTTTCAGGCCAAGGCATACGGTCTATTTACTAAATAGGCAGAGTGCAAAATCTTGTGCAGCTCTGCACTGAAACCAATCAGCCTCCAGGTTTTTTTGTCAAGGCTTCATTGAACAAGCTAAAGTTTGAAGCTGATTGGCTACCATGCACAGCTGCACCACATTTTGCACTCTCCAGTTGTAGTAAATGGACCCCAAAGTCTTTACGGCCCCTTTCACACGGGGCGGATCCGCTCAGCTGAGTCCGCCAGCTCAGATCGCTCCGTTGATCTCCGCTGAGCCGGCGGATGACAGGTTCGTCTCTGCTCGCTGTGCAGAGATGGACCTCTCAGATCCCCGCTCTTCTCTATGGGCAGATTGGATGAAAACGGATCCGCCTGTCCGTTTTCATCCGATCCCATCCTATCCGATCCACTGGACGGCTGGTGAACCTATCACCCATACATCTATTTTAGAGGATCTTGATGGATCGGATGCCAGACGGGTGTCAGCGGAGATCCACCTGCCAATTGAGGTCTATGGGTGGCCTGCTCGGATCCACCTGAAAAATGGACAGGCAGATCCGAGCGGTCCGATCGTGTGAAAGGGGCCTTAAGGCAGCAGTCGCATGGGTGATTTAGCCAGGTGTTGAATTCACTTTGCGTGTGTGGCCACCAGTGATCACCGCAGGTAATTGCTGCCTGCGCGGATAGCTGCGAAAAGCTGCGGTCGCCATCGGCCTGTCATTGGTGGACATTGGCGGATGTTGGTGGACATGTGATCATTAGTGGACAGCTTGACAGCTTCCTGCTACTGCAATTCACACCGGCTCAAATTACCTGTGTAAATGATTTACATTCACATCATACACAGGCAAATGTGATCAGCCTTACAAATGAATCATTCGTTTAATTTTTTTTTTTTTTTTTACATAAAAGTGTAAAAGAGAACATTGTACTATAAATACCTTATCAGTATGCCTTAAGCCCCGTACACACGGTACGACGATCGCACGTACGATCGTGTCAAATCGTATGTTGGCTGTTGTATGTAGCATACTGACTGCACTACACGACCGTACGACCGCAGAAGAACGTTCAGGTGCATGTAATTAGCTTCCAGCCATTCCTGACTTTGGAGCATGCGTGTTTTGCACAATACAACTTTGTTGTACCAACTGCTCTGTACACACGATACAACGGTCGTATGAGAGCTTGTTGGTACGACTAAGTTTTCTAGTCTGCTCATACAACTTCCTTGTAGGACCGTCGTATGTTCGACTGTTCAAATCGCGCATAAGAACGATAGATATCACATACAACGGTCGTTAGTACTACCTGTTGTATGCGATCGTCGTCCCGTGTGTACGGGGCTTTAATGTTCTAAAACAGGGATATGCAATTAGTGGACCTCCAGCTGTTGCAGAACTACAAGTCCCATGAGGCATAGCAAGACTCTGACAACCACAAGCATGACACCTAGAGGCAGAGGCATAATGGGACTTGTAGTTTTGCAACATCTGGAGGTCCGCTAATTGCTTATCCCTGTTCTAAAACATTATGTGATACACCATACATCTGTGGACACCAGACCATCGCCTGGGCCTGTTGAACATCCCTTTCCAAAACTGTGGGCAGTAATATAAAGTTGTTCCCTGTTTACTTCATCTGAAAAGGCCTTCCATAAAATTTTGGAGTGTGTTTGTGGGTATTTGTGCCCATTCACCTAAGAAAACATTTGCAAGGTCAGATACCCATGTTGCATAAGATCTCTTTTTTTCATTCATATTATTGAACTCCTACAGCCTCATTGCATCAACTTCCTATATACATGCACTGCAGCCAAGAGCTGCATGACATTTCTCAAGGGAGCTTCCCTGATGGGTATAAGGCCTGATTCACACCTATGCAGGTTGCAGTTTGCATATTGCAGGTGCATTTTGCATTTTTCAATACATGCTTTTGATCCATTGAAATCTTTGGAACCAAAAACCAGAAAAAATTCCCTGGACTTTTCCATAAAATGCACAGATGTGAACTACATCTATAGGAAACCATGTTAAATGGGCTGTAGTGTGTTTCTGCAAAACTGAAAACACACTTAAAAATGCATAGGTGTGAACCAGGCCTAAGGCTGGAGTCACACCTATGCATTTTTAGTGATTTTTGCAGATTTGCACTGCAGTCCATTTAACATGGTTTCCTATGGAACACGTTCTGTAGTGCAAATCTGCAAAATGCAAAAATTACTAAACATGCATAGGTGTGAATCCAGCCTAAGGCTCAATTCACATCAATGCATGTTGCTTTTTAGCATTTTTTCACTGCTTTTTGCTGTGCTTTCCGTGTTTTTTAGCGCAATTTTGCCACAATTTTACCGCAATTTTGCAGTGATTTACAGGTTTTTAAATTTTTTTTATAATTTTTTTTTGGAAAATGTTGTTGCTAGGCAGATTTAAAATGCAAATCGCGGTAAAAACGTAGCACTTGCGTTTTTCTTGCATGCCCATGAAGTCTATTACATGCAAACCGCTGCTTTTGGCATGAACAAAAGTCCCTGACCCTTTCCAAAAACGCAGAGGCACAAAAAAGCATTGATGTGAACATGTTCCATAGGAAGCCATGTTAAAAAAAATCTGCAAACTGCAAAATGCATTAAAAAAGGCATCCGTGTGAATAGAGCCTAAGGCTCGATTCACATCAATGCATTTTGCTTTTGAGCGTTTTTTCAGTGCTTTTTGCTGGGCTTTCTGCGTTTTTTACTGCGTTTTACCGTGATTTTGCCGTGATTTGCGTTTTGTTTTTTAATTTATTTTTGCTGCTATCCAGATTTAAAAATGCAAATTGCGGCAAAATCACGGTAAAAAAGCATCAAAAATGCAGCACTTGCGTTTTTCTTGCATGCCCATGCAAAATGCAGCATTTTGTGGGAAAAAAGTCCCTGACCCTTTCCAAAAACGCAGAGGCACAAAAATGCATTGATGTGAACATGTTCCATAGGAACCCATGTTAAAAAAAATCCTTGAATTTCTGCAAAATGCATAAAAAAAACGCATTAGTGTGAATGGAGCCTAAGAGTGTATGATGCCTAGGTAGTGTATGCTGAAACTGCCACTAGTACTCTCCATGGGAAGCCTGCAGGAACACAACTGGGAAACAGGGCAATGTTACCCTATAACAGGAAGTGCCTGACCAAGGGCCTTCATGGCACAGCCACCCAATATTATTTTTGTGATAGCTAAACTTCTACAAATATTAAAAATGAATTATGTATGTAATGCATATGCTGCACATGGTTAAAAAGTAAAAATAAAAAAGGGGCAAACTCGATGGACCACTTGGTCTTTTTCTGCTATGACTCTTCTATATTTAGTCTGATTGCAAACAATAGATGGCATCCAGTCTTTAAAGATGTGAAACACCACAATGCTCATGGTAGCTAAAGGGTAAACGCCCTATGGGACCAAACCTTTTGCTCCAAATACCCTAACTTTAAAAGGAACTGACATCATCATGGCTGTTATCTTTTTTCTCCAGGGGAGACAGGAAGCAACTTTAAAGAGAAGCTGATTTTTTTTTTTTTTTGAGAAATCATACTTAGCTAGGTAGATGCAGCATTGGTCTGACGCTGGCTCTAAGGCTGAGAACTGAGCGATCAAGCTCTGCTGATCGCTCGGTTCTCAATGCTCTGTCACTGACAGTCACTGGCTCTCTGCTCTGCCCCCCCCCCACTCTCACTGGAGCGCTGGGCTGTGGAGAGGGTGGGGGCAGCTGGTTTAGGCTCTCAGTGGCTTACTGAGAGGCTGAGCCAGGAGCCGGTCCAGGCATCTGGGTGGATCCCAACTATATGGTCGTGATCTTTCCCCAGCCTGGAGCGGCTCTGTGATATTCAGCCTGCTGTCTGCTGAAAATGGGTTCCAGGAGTGCAGTTTGTTCTGTACTCCTGGGACCCATTTTCAGCAGACAGAGGGCTGATCCACAGGAGAAGCTTTGGCTGTACTTCTCTTTTAGGCTGGGTTCACATATGTGTGGATTGGATGCGGGCTTCCCTGCAGCAAATTCGCATGACAGGCGAGTGTGCCCGATTCGCAATGGAGCCGGTTCACACAGGTCCAGGGCGGCCGCGGTCCACATTCCAAAAGGGTCCTGTGCATATTTGGGTCCGCTTCTGGTCTGAATTCAGGCAAAAATTCGGATCTGATTTGCACCTAAACCGGTGAACAGGGGCGCAGTTGGGATAGATTTAGCAGCATGTCTCAGTTTACATTTTAATTTCTAGAGTGGGCCTCGCACACACACCTTGAGTTGTTTGTTGTGTTTTAGGCAGCTGCACAGGGCTCCGGCAGTGGGCCTTGGTTGCCCCTGCGTGGGTGATATCTGTGTTATTGTAAACTCAATATAAATAATTTGAAAAAAGTGAAGGTACAGAGGAACCTTGGATTACGAGCATAATCCATTCCACGAGAAAGCTTGTAATCCAAAGCACTCGTATATCAAAGCATGTTTCCCCATAGGAAACAATGGAAACTCAGTTAATACATTCCACAGTCACTGCTTGTCTATGCAGTACTGTATGTGGCCACAGATCCGGGGGTGCCTGGTGTATGCAATACCGCATGTGGCCAGAGAAGTGGTGGTGCTGGTGAGCCTCTAAGGCAGTGGAATCACTCGGAAATGCTCGGAAGGTATTTACATTTTAGGTATTTCCGAGGAATTCTGAGTATTTTCGGCCGCCTCCAAGGCTCACCAGCGCCACCACTCCCCTGGCCACATGTGGTATTGCATGCAAAAAGGTTAAGTTCTGCTCGTTATGCGAGACAGCACTCGCAAACCGAGTCAGAATTTAAAAAAAAAATGCTTGTCTTTCAAAATGCTCGTTACTCGTGAACCAAGGTTCCACTGTACTCTAATACAGGAGGTGTGTTACTGGCAAGGACACCAGGTGAAAAAAGATGGAGAAAAAAAGCTAAAAAAAACAAAACTAAGGCAGCCACCACATCGAATGATTGGTAAGCTGCAATCGATTATATTTCTGGTTTTGCATTTAACACCACAATATAAAGGTAATTATAGCATTATGTATAAAAGTATAAAGTCATGATTATATTATATGCAAAAACAAAGCCCCTGAATTTGGTTTATTTATAATTTTGTCACACATCAAGGCAATACTAAACAGAAGCAATGGTACAGATTTATAAAAAATATAATGTAATATAATATAAAATATAATGTAAGATAAGATATCAATTATAATATTGCAGCTTGATTCAGAAATTCCTCCCTCAGCTGCTGTAAAGGAGCAGTGGGGTTGATTTACTAAAACTGAAGAGTGCAAACTCTGGTGCAGCTCTGCATGGTAGCCAATCAGCTTCAACTTCAGCTTGTTCAATTAAGCTTTGACAATAAAACCTGGAAGCCACAGGCACTCTCCAGTTTTAGTAAATCAACTGCCAGAATAAAACCTGACCCTGACCACTTGCTCATTGTGCGTCTCTATGGAATGAAAATCTGTCTAATCTGCAGTGGTAAAGGTGGTCATACATGGCTCGAATGTAGAAGAATTCTTGCAGAATCAGCCAGAATTTAAACTGTGGGTGGCCCTGCAAGCACAATCCAGCTTGGCAAACGTGTGAGCTAGGTGGAAAGTTATCGGCTAAACAGTGACTGCATCCCTTCAGATGCAGTCACTGATTCAAGAAAATCAGACGGCCACGGTTGCATGGTACAATATAATAGCAGTAAGTGGAGATTTTTCTATCCTCGTTGTTTAGTGTCAGGGCCACTGATAAGGCAGTACAGCCAGCACTCCTGTACTGGGCCTGGCCCCATCCGTTTAAAAGGGGGCTAAGCAGGAGGGCCGGCTGTACTGTTTTATTGCAGACACCGATCCTCTTCGGTCTCCCCCTGCAGCACTGCCAGCTTCTCCTTCTTTCTCCCTCCGGCTGCACTGCAGGGGGATTGGTTCTTGCACACGCATCGCTTCCATCTGCTGTCTGGAGCCCCCGTGGGCCCCTTTCCCCCACAGTGCTGCTAGCTTCCCTCTTTTCCTCTCATGCCGGAAGCTGCTGCAGGCACACAGATGGGTGTTTCAGGATGGAGAGCGGGGGAAGGGGCTGGTAAAAATGTTAAATTCTTTCCCATTCCTTTCCTGAATGAACACAGTGAGCGATCAGTACCAATCACTCTTGTGTCCATTCCTCGCTGAAGCATAGTAAAGTGTATTTACTATACTTTCATTTGTGAATGAGCAGGAAGCCTCTGAACACTTCCTATTCATTCATCTGTGCAGCTGAGGTTGCAGAGAAAGAGAAGGATATGGCTGTATGGGGCCCCGTGATTTCTAACAGCAGCCCTGTTTAGTGTGGATGGGGAAATCAATTGAATGAGAGAAATCTAACTGTGTATGCCTAGCTTAAAATGTTTGTTACCCCTAAACTTCATATTCCTGATATGTGTAAGTAGCACCATGTACTTGTATGAGAAAGTCTCCTGTTCTCTTTGTATTGCTTCCTTTATGTGAAATCCCTCAGTTACTGCCATTCCCAGCTCTACTGGGAACGCTGTGTGCTCTCCTCCAATGATCAGACTTGTCTGACACGACCCCGTTGCACAGCCATTCCCTGGGAAGCTCAGTGTACTGTTGCTGCTCCTCCTCCCAGCTCTTATGCAGCTGAGAACAGAGGGAATGTGATCACTTATAAAAAAGGGGAAAAAAGTATTGATGATTTTTTTAATCTATACTCAGATGTTTTGCTTTTCATTTCTATTTCAAACTGAATTGATTGTTTTACAAGGTGATCGTTTAAACTTTAATTGTGTCTCATCTCCAGTGAGACATCGGTCTTGGTTGGCATACCAGGATTACAGGGTTCACAAATACAAACTAAAACCGGCTGCAAAGAGGCTGCAGGAGATCAGCAGCACTTAGATGTAAAAAATAAGTCTTAGCTGACAGGCAGCCAAATTTGTGTCCGATTCTTTTGCTTGATAATGTCAATTAGCTTTATAAGTATCCCTATGGATAAGTATAACTTTTCAACCAGAAAACAATTATGGCAAAACACGTTGAAGTAATTTGCATGGCTGAAAACCTAATATTACTCAGAAAACGCACTAGAACTGCAAGGACTATAAAACACCGGAGTTTCATAAATATTTTCTAATAAGTGATGACTTTGGCAAACCCTACTTCTTAGAAAGATCTGTAAAATGACTTAAATTGAGAACTGAAATGCCCTGGCGCTTTTGGATTTTTTCTCCTCAGAATGAGGTAACAGCGGTGCTGGCTGTTAGTAACAAAATACAAATAATGGAACTTGCTCTGTGGGCGATCGTAACGGCTTAGCTAGAAGTGAAAAACGGACTAATGACAACCCGTGGCGCTAAACCCAGTCACTAGAGTCTTACGTAAGCTTTACCGTGTCACTGAACTCTGAGTTAATAAAAATCGAATCAGGTAGAGGTATTCTTAACTCCAAAATGCACATTCTATGGCTCTCATCCTCCTCCAGATTCCTTGGTTTTCTGCTGTGATCGGACTTCCTGTTAGAGGGTGGCTACATTCCTCCTCCATGGTCCCACTGTATGTAGGAACGTAGCCACCCTGGCTTGCTCGGCTCCCAAGGTGGACTTGGGACTATAAGATTTGTAGTGTGCCTAGAGCAGTGCCATACCTCTCAAGTGTTCCCCGTTTGAAGGAACTGCCATTCTTTTAGAACAGTGGTCTCCAAACTGCGGCCTGGGGGCCAGATATGGCGCCTTTACTTGCTTTTATCTGGCCCTTGGGGCACAATTTCATATACTGTAACCAACAATGAGGCATAATCCTGACCCCAACGAAAGGGCACAATTCCTCCCAATGACACCAACGTTGAGGCACATTTCCTCCCAAAGACACCAACAATTTGGCCTAATGACACTAACGAAAGGGCACAATTTCTCCCAATGACACCAACGCTGATGCACATTTTCCTCCCAAAGACACCAACAATTGGGCCCAATGACACCAACGATAGGGCACATTTCCTCCAAAAGACACCAACAATTGGGCCTAATGACCCCAACGATAGGGCACAATTCCTCCCAAAGACAACAACAATTGGGCCTAATGACACCAACGATAGGGCACAATTCCTCCCAATAACAGTAAAGATTGGGGCACTGTTCTTTCCCAATGACATTGGGACCTTTTTTTTACTCCCAATATCCACAGTCTGGCCCCCCTAAAGTCTGAATGACTGTAAACTGGCCCCTTGTTTAGAAAGTTTGGAACCCTCGTGCAGCCTCAGTTGTCCCTCTTTTTGTTCCGATAGCTATGAAAATGTACTATTCAACTACTAAAATTGTTATTCTGCACTAAACCTTCATCCTGTCTCTTAAAGTGATTGTATCCCCATAAATGACATTTTTACCTACAGGTAAGCCTATAATAAGGCTTACCTGTAGGTAAAATGAGTATCTCCTAAAAAGATATTCTCACTGCAAGCGCCGCTGACGTCAGCAGACGCATGCGCAGTGATGTCCCGGCGTGAAGATGGGCTCCCGCGCATGCGTGGGAGTGACGTCTCGCGGCCCCAGAAGTATCCACGGAGGGAAGATGGCAGCTCCCTCCTAAGGGACCGGGCGGACCTGCGGGAGCTTCATTTTGAGGTACTTCATAATGAGCTAGTATGCTGTGCATACTAGCTCATTATGCCTTTGCCTTTTGCCATTTCAAAATCCAATTGTCACAGGACAGAAAGTGGGGTGAAATCTTCTGAATGGAAACAAAGACAGCAAAACAATTACAGGGGTGTTAACCCTTCCCTATGCTATCCAAAAATCTTAAAAATATTTATTTTGGCTGGATTTACACTTAAATAAAAAAAAATAGCACCTCAGTGTTAAGGGGGTCTAAGGTCACGTAACAATGAGACCTTAACCAGTTCCACACCGCCCACCGTGTATTTACGGCGGCAGTGTGGACGCTGGGCGCGAATCAACGTAAAAAAGCGGCCCCGCACTCCTGAGGAGTGTGCTCGCGGCTCAGGCGGACCCGATGTCCGCCAGCGAGCCGCGATGAGCGGCCACAGGCAAAGAATGTGAAACTGCCGATGTAAACACGGCGGTTCCCCGCTCTGTTAGTGGGGGCATGGGAGATCTACTGATCCCTGTCACTGGGATCAGTTAGATCTCTCATGCCCATGGTAGCCCATGGTAGCCCAGTCCCCCCACAGTAAGAACACACCCGGGGAACACAGTTGACCCCTAGATCTCCCCCTGCAGGTTAACCCCTTCACTACCAATGACATTTATACAGTAATCAGTGGACATTTCAATTTCTGATCGCTGTATAAATGTCATTGGTCCCAAAAAAGTGTCAAAAAATGTCTGACATGTCCACTGCACTATCGCAGTACTGTTAAAAATCGCAGATCGCCACCATTACTAGTCAAAAAAAAAACAAAAAAAACCCAGAAATAAACCAATCAATAAACGCCGATTGCGATTTTTTTTTATCACAAATATGAGGAAGAATATAAATCGGCCAAAACTGATGGAAATGTTTTTTTTATGGTTTTTTTTTTGGATTTGTATTTTAGCAAAAAGTAAGAAATTTGGGTTTTTTTGCAAAATGGCCGCTCTTTTTTTGTTTATAGTGGTGATCAGAAATGACGCAGAGGGGATCAAATACCACCAAAAGAAAGTTCTATTTGTGGGAAAAAAAGGACGCAAATTTAGTTTGGGTACAACGTCGCACGACCGCGCAATTGTCAGTTAAAGCGACGCAGTGCCGAATCGCAAAAAGTGCTCTGGTCCTAACCTGGGAAATTCTTCCGGGGCTGAAGTGGTTAAAAAAACACAAAAAAGACCGTTTTGCATCACTTCTGAAGCGCTTTGGGAGCGCTGCCCATTCATTTCAATGGGCAGGGGCATTTTGGGAGCACTATTTACAGCGTGCTCAAAGATGCTACTTGCGGGACTTTTTTAACCATCCCGCAAGTGCACCGCCTGAGTGTGAAAGCACTCATTGAAGTGAATGGGAGGCAGTTTTCAGGAACTTTAAGGGCACTATTTCTAATGCTAAAATGCCTGAAAACTGCCTCAGTGTGAAAAGAGGCTAAGAGAAAAGTAATGGTGGAAAAAACATACGCTATATCGTCAAAAGTATTGGGACGTCTGCCTTTACATGCACATGAACTTTAATGGCATCCCAGTCTTTGTCCATAAGGTTCAATATTGAGTTGGCCCACTCTTTGCAGCTATAACAGCTTCAACTCTTCTGGGAAGGCTGTCCACAAGGTTTAGGAGTGTGTCTATGGGAATGGTTGACCATTCTTCCAGAATCGCATTTGTGAGGTCAGGTACTGATGTTGGACGAGAAGGCCTGGCTCACAGTCCCCACTCTAATTCATCCCAAAAGTGTTCTATTGGGTTGAGGCCAGGACTCTGTGCAGGCCAGTCAAGTTTCCCAACCCCAAACTCGCTCATCCATGTCTTTATGGTCCTTGATCTGTGCACTGGTCCAAATCATTTGGTGGAGGGGGGATTATGGTGTGGGGTTGTTTTTCAGGGGTTGGGTTTCGCCCCTTGGTTCCAATGAAGCAAACTCTTAAGACGTAAGCATACCAAGACATTTTGGACAATTTCATGCTCCCAACATTGTGGGAACAATTTGGGGATGGCCCCTTACTGTTCCAATATGACTGCTCACCAGTGCACAAAGCAAGGTCCATAGACACATGGATGAGCAAGTTTTCGGTGGAGGAACTTGACTGGCTTGCGCAGAGTCCTGGCCTTGTCAGGGCCTGCAGCTTACGCATACACTTGCAAATGTGTGTAACCAATCCCCTGCCTTTTAAACACTATTGTTAGGTGAATTTGGTTGGTGGCAAGCTGGTCAGTAAGTTGAGCTTGGAATTCTTTTGTTTGTTTTTTTGTCTGTATGCCCCTCCATAGCTCCTTATTGCAATGGCCAGTTATATAAGGGGACAGTGACTTTAGCTTGTATTGCATACATCTCAGGTAACTCACTGGCACCCTAGCCGCCAATGTGCCATGTGCTGGGTGTCTAGTCTCTTCCTGTACCTTAAGGCTGGGTTCACACTATCCGACAAAAAAACGGTCCGACTTTGATCCTACTTTGCTATGCGATTTACGGCCCTACATAGGGACCGTTTGTCTGTGAACAGGGATTCGACTTTGATCCCGACAGTGCCAGGCACCTTGTGCTCTGGGGATCATGAAGGGGAACTCCACGCCAAATTAAAAAAAAAAAACTGGCATGGGGTTCCCCTCCAGGAGCATACCAGGCCCTTTGGTCTGGTATGGATTTTAAGGGGAACCCCCATGCCGAAAAAACGGCGTGGGGTCCCCCCCAAAATCCATACCAGACCCTTATCTGAGCACGCAGGCCAGAAAAGGGGTGGGGACTAGCGAGCGCCCCCCCCCCCCCCCCTGGACCATACCAGGCCGCATGCCCTCAGCATGGGGAGTATGGGTGCTTTGGGGCGGGGGGGGGCTCTGCGCCCCCACCCCAAAGCACCTTGTCCCCATGTTGATGAGGACAAGGGCCTCTTCCCGACAACCCTGGCCGTTGGTTGTCGGGGTCTGCGGGCGGGGACTTATCGGAATCTGGAATCCCCCTTTAACAAGGGGGCCCCCAGATGCCGGACCCCCACCCTATGTAAATGATCAGCTCCGGCGTCTTCTTTCTTCGGCTCTTTTGTGGGGTCTTCCATCTTCTGAGGGGTCATCTTTCTTCTCCTTCTCTGCGGCGTCTTCTGCTCTTTTGCCGGTCTTCTCCGCTGTCCCCTTCCCTCTGTTCTTCCTCTCTTCTTCTTCTTCCCATGTTGACACAACGCAATCTCCTTGACGAATGCCCTCTCCGCTGTGTGCTGTGCCTTATATTGGCATGGGGCGGGGATACCCGCTGACATCACCCGAAGGCCCCGCCCCAGGGGTTGCCGTCATAGGGGGCGGGGCCTGTCGGGTGATGTCAGCGGGTGGCCCCGTCCCATGCCAATATAAGGCACAGCACACAGCGGAGTGGGCATTTGTGAAGGAGATCGCGTCGTGTCAACATGGGAATAAGAAGAAGAGAGGAAGAACAGAGGGAGGGAGACAGCGGAGAAGACCATCAAAAGAGCAGAAGACGCCGCAGAGAAGGAGAAGAAAGAAGACCCCTCAGAAGATGGAAGACCCCGCAAAAGAGCCGAAGAAAGAGGACACAAGAGAGGAGAGAAGACGCCAGAGCTGATTTAATAAAATATTTTAAAAACTTGTGTAGTGTGTTTTTTTGTACATTTTTTATCCAGGTAAATGGGTAGGGGTACGAGGTACCCCATACTCATTTACATAGGGTGGGGGGCCGGCATCTGGGGGCCCCCTTGTTCAAGGGAGCTTCCAGATTTCAATAAGTCCCCGCCCGCAGACCCCGACAACCAACAGCCAGGGTTGTCGGGAAGAGGCCCTTGTCCTCATCAACATGGGGACAAGGTGCTTTGGGGTGGGGGGTGCAGGGGGGCCTGGTATGGTCCAGGGGGGGGGCGCTCGCTCGTGCCCACCCCCTTTCCTGGCCTGCCGGGCTGTGTGCTCTGATAAGGGTTTGGTATGGATTTTGGGGGGAACCCCACGCCGTTTTTCTCGGCATGGGGTTCCCCTTAAAATCCATACCAGACCAAAGGGCCTGGTATGCTCCTGGAGGGGGACCCCATGCCAGTTTTTTTTTTAAATTTGGCGTGGAGTTCCCCTTCATGATTCCCAGAGCATAAGTCGCATGCCTAAGTGGGATCAGTGAAGACAATGATCCGACTTTGATCCGACTTCAATGCCTTTCAATGGGCTGAAGTAGGATCAAAGTCAGACAAAAGTAGTACAGGAACCTTTTTCAAAGTCGGTCCGACTTTGAAAAACACAAGTCAGAGCAGTTAAGATGGCTCTCATAGGGAATCATTGTTTTTGTGACGTAATGCGACTTGTGCTCCTCATGTCGGTCCGAGAATCGGACTAGTGTGAACCCAGCCTTAAGGAGAGTTGGGCTCCTCCAGTCACCTGTCCTCCATCTATCCATTAAATTGTATGTGCTTCCACTGTGAAGCCTCTTATACAGAGTTAGGTCTGCAGTACACAAGGAGCCTTGTCAGGGCCTGCAGCTTACGCATACACTTGCAAATGTGTGTAACCAATCCCCTGTCTTTAAAACGCTACTGTTAGACAGGTGAATTCGGTTGGTGGCAAACTGGTCAGTAAGTTGAGCTTGGAATTCTTTGTTTTTTTGTCCTGACCTCAACCTAATAGAACACCTTTGGGATGAATTAGAGTGGAGACTGCAAGCCAGGCCTTCTCGTCCACATCAGTGCCTGACCTCACAAATGCGCTTCAGGAAGAATGGTCAAACATTCCCATAGACACTCCTAAACCTTGTGGACAGCCTTCCCAGAAGAGCTGAAGCTGTTATAGCTGCAAAGGGTGGGCCAACTCGATATTGAACCCTACGGACTAAGACTGGGATGTCATTAAAGTTCACGTGCGTGTAAAGGAAGGTGTCCCAATACTTTTGACAATATAGTGTATCTGGGTATAATCAATTATTTTTAAAATATACATTCGTAATGGTCTGCATAATTGAGGGCATGGCACTGGGGTGTCCATTGTCTATATGCATTGTGCTAAAAAGTGTCCCTCTGTCTCATCTTCGAAAGTTGGGAGGTATGCAGTGTAGATGACCGAAATTAATGTGCACTGCTTGTTCCACATAAATGGAACTATGAAGGAAAAGGAGAGGTTTGGGAGCTCAAGAGGATGTTAGAAAGAGGCAGAAAACACTGTGATTTAATATGTTCATGAAAAATAGATTAAAGGGCCATTAAGTAGTAGATGTGTATAGATTATTTTTGCAGAATAAGAATATTGTTTGTGTCACTTTAATTTCAAAAACAAAATTAAATCGTTTGAAAACCCTTATTTTATAAAATAAAAAACGGCACTGGAAGCCATTCAGTCTTTATTTTACCCAGCAGCCCGGGGATGAAGGGCAGATCTGCACTCTATATGTGCGGAGTTTAGAGAGCGAATAAAAATAAAGTGTCTCAATTGCAGTAGTAAGAAGAAAACAAAGCCCATCTCAAATGTATTATTGGGCTGGAACAGGAACTTGTCTACCAACTTTGTTTACAATTAGCGGCTGGTAGAACGGCGAGTTTATATTTGTACGCCCGGGGATAGGCTCGCTTATGGAAGTGATTGGGGCAGCTGTAAAGCAGCATTAACCCTTCCACACCCCAACAAAGGTTATACCCCTCTGGCCTGACAACCTCTCTCCCTGTACAACCCCTCTCCCAGTACAGCCTTTCCCCCAGAACAGCCTCTCTCCCAGTACAACCTCTCTCCCAGTACAACCTCTCTCCCAGTACAACCTCTCTCCCAGTACAACCTCTCTCCCAGTACAACCTCTCTCCCAGTACAACCTCTCTCCCACTCTCTCCCAATACAATCTCTCTCCCAGTACAATCTCTCTCCCAGTACAATCTCTCTCCCAGTACAATCTCTCTCCCAGTACAATACCTCTCCCAGTACAATACCTCTCCCAGTACAATACCTCTCCCAGTACAATACCTCTCCCAGTACAATACCTCTCCCAGTACAATACCTCTCCCAGTACAATATCTCTCCCAGTACAATCTCTCTCCCAGTACAGCCTCTCTCCCAGTACAGCCTCTCTCCCAGTACAGCCTCTCTCCCAGTACAGCCTTTCCCCCAGAACAGCCTCTCTCCCACTACAGTAATTCTCCCAGTACAGTCCCTCTCCCAGCACAACCTCTCTCCCAATACAATCTCTCTCCAAATACAATCTCTCTCCCAGTACAATATCTCTCCCAGTACAATATCTCTCCCAGTACAATATCTCTCCCAGTACAATACCTCTCCCAATACAATACCTCTCCCAATACAATCTCTCTCCCAGTACAATATCTCTCCCAGTACAATATCTCTCCCAGTACAATACCTCTCCCAATATAATCTCTCTCCCAGTACAATATCTCTCCCAGTACAATATCTCTCCCAGTACAACCTCTCCCCCAGTACAACCTCTCTCCTAGTACAATTTCTCTCCAAGTACAATCTCTCTCCCAATAAAATCTCCCTCCCAGTACAATCTCTCTCCAAGTACAACCTCTCTCCAAGTACAACCTCTCTCCCAGTACAACCTCTCTCCCAGTACAACCTCTCTCCCAGTACAACCTCTCTCCCAGTACAACCTCTCTCCCAGAACAGCCTCTCTCATGACCCTCTCTCCAACATGACCCTCTCTCCAACATGACCCTCTCTCCAACATGACCCTCTCTC
>BLSH010108124.1:143999-181383 GCA_018402905.1 Glandirana rugosa
CGCTAAGCCGTGACGCTGCGAAATTGACTGTTAACGCGCCAGTACGCTGCAACATGGGTTTGCTTTAAACGCAGGAAAAAAAGGGTGTTTGTCTCGAAAGAAAAACCCCAGAAATGAATTCTCACCATCCGTAAACGCGGCCACTTTTGCGCAAACCAATCAATAAACGCTGATTGCAATTTTTTTTATCGCAAATATGAGGAATTATATAAATTGGCCAAAAACTGTGAAAAAAATGTTTTTTTATATTTTTTTTTGGATTTGAATTTTAGCAAAAAGTAAGAAATTTGGGTTTTTTTGCAAAATGGTCGCTCTTCTTTTGTTTATAGTGGCGATCAGAAATGACGCAGCGGTGATCAAATACCACCAAAAGAAAGCTCTGTTTGTGGGAAAAAAAGGACGCAAATTTCGTTTGGGTACAACGTCGCATGACCGCGCAATTGTCAGTTAAAGCGTCGCAGTGCCGAATCGCAAAAAGTGCTCTGGTCCTAAAGTGGGGAATTCTTCCGGGGCTGAAGTGGTTAAATAAAAAAAAATAAAAAAAATATTTTTTTAATCCACCTTGGTAGTGGAGGTATGTAGCGGTGAATGTGAGTTGTTGAGCGGTTGTAGGTAGGTCTGGAATGCAGTGTGACAATTTATCTGGAGTGTGGGTTTTGTGGACAGGGTGTGTACAATTCTATCATGAGTAGAAGATATGTAGTTCTAGAGAGGACACTCAATATTTTGTAGTGGACGCACAGTTCGTAGAGGTGGCATGCAATTCTGAAGTTGACAGTACTTCTGGAAAAGGGGGTATGTACCATATCTAGGGGTGGTGTATAGTTCTGGAAAAGTGGTATGTACTGTATCTAGGGGTGGTATATAGTTCTTGAAAAGGGGCATGTACTGTATCTAGGGGTGGTATATAGTTCTGGAAAAGGGGCATGTACTGTATCTAGGGGTGGTATATAGTTCTGGAAAAGGGGAATGTACTGTATCTAGGGGTGGCATATAGTTCTGGAAAAGGGGCATGTACTGTATCTAGGAGTGGTATATAGTTTTGGAAAAGTGGTATGTACTGTATCTAGGGGTGGTATATAGTTCTGGAAAAGGGGCATGTACTGTATCTAGGGATGGTATATAGTTCTGGAAAAGGGGCATGCACTGTATCTAGGGGTGGTATATAGTTCTGGAAAAGGGGCATGTACTGTATCTAGGGGTGGTATATAGTTCTGGAAAAGGGGCATGTACTGTATCTAGGGGTGGTATATAGTTCTGGAAAAGGGGCATGTACTGTATCTAGGGATGGTATATAGTTCTGGAAAAGGGGCATGTACTGTATCTAGGGGTGGTATATAGTTCTGGAAAAGGGGCATGTACTGTATCTAGGGGTGGTATATAGTTCTGGAAAAGGGGCATGTACTGTATCTAGGGGTGGCATATAGTTCTGAAAAAGGGGTATGTACTGTATCTAGGGGTGGTATATAGTTCTGGAAAAGGCGTATGTACTGTATCTAGGGATGGTATATAGTTCTGGAAAAGGTGTATGTACTGTATCTAGGGGTGGTATATAGTTCTGAAAAAGAGGTATGTACTGTATCTAGGTGTGGCGTATAGTTCTGAAAAAGGGGTATGTACTGTATCTAGGGATGGTTATATATCGGTAGTTCTGGAAAAGTGGTATGTACAGTGCCGTATCTAAGGGTGGTAACGTGGTATGTACAGTGCTATATCTAGGGGTGGTAAAGGGGTATGCACAGTACTGTATCTAGGAGTGATAAAGTATACAGTACTTTATCTAGGATGGTAAAGTGTTATATACAGGACTTTATCTAGGGGTGGTAAAGTGGTATGTACAGTACTGTATCTAGGGCAGTGGTTCTCAACTTCTGTCCTCGGGACCCTCCAACAGGTCAGATTTTAAGTATTACCTTGGGGAGATGCAGACTAGAATACTGCAATCACTGAGCAGCAAATGATATCACCTGTGATGTATTTCAGTTAACCTGCAAACCTGGCCTGTTAGTGGGTCCCGAGGACAGGAGTTGAGAACCACTGATCTAGGGGGTGGTGCATAGTTCTGGAAAAGTGGCATGTATTGTATCTAGGGGTGGTATATAGTCTGGAAAAGTGGCATATACTGTATCCTAGGGGTGGTATATAGTCTGGAAAAGTGGCATATACTGTATCTAGGGGTGGTATATAGTCTGGAAAAGTGGCATATACTGTATCTAGGGGTGGTATATAGTCTGGAAAAGTGGCATATACTGTATCTAGGGGTGGTATATAGTGTTCCAGTGTGTTGTGGCAATATAGAGGCAGCATAGGGCCATGAAAAGTGTACAGTTGCCACTTATGGAATGGACAGGTCCTTCTGAAGTGATAGTTCTGACGGGCAGCAAATTGCAATGCGCATCATGTAGCTGAGAAGCTGGTATATGATAATTGGGTGTAGAGCACAGAGAAGACATTCTGTTCTGTATAAGGAGGTAAGGCCACTATAGATGTGGTATTTAGCCCTGGCTTGCAGTACAGAGTTGGCATGAAGCCTGAGAAGTGCCATCATGTACTGGAATGTGGCATGCGTATTGTGGAGGTCTCATGACCTGTGAACATGATGCAGGTGGCATACTTCACTGGAATGTGGGCATCACTACTGTAAGGCCTCGTGCACACAGGACTTTTTAAAATAGTCAGCGCTAAAAATGCACGTTTTGCCATTAGCATTTTGATGTGTTCGTGGTTTTTGCCGTTTTTTTTTTTCCATTAAAAACACTCCCTATAATGGAAAAACTTCAAAAACATAGCAAATCGCTTCAGCCATGTTTAGCCCTGTTTTTGACGTTTTTGTTTTTACAGCTCCTGGAAGCACAGGCTGTCGTTTTTTTTTTTCTACTGCCCCTAAACGCTTATGCCTCCAAACGCCACTTGACAGCTTATGTGTGCATGGACACATAGGCTAACATGGAGACAGTTAAAAAAACGTCAAATGCCCCTAACAGTAGCTGTAAGAATGCCCTGTGTGCATGAGGCTTAAAAATGCAGGTGGAGTGAATGTGATAGAGGGGCCACCGTGGGGTACATCCAGAGGTGCTGGGGGGTTTGTACTTTGCAGTAGTGGACATACTGTAGGTCATGGGTGCTCAACCTGTGGCCCCCAAGCTGTTTTGGAACTACAAGTCCCATCATGCCTTTGGGAGTCATGCTTGTAACTGTCAGCCTTGCAATGCCTCATGGGACTTGTAGTTCTGCAATAGCTGGAAGTCCATAGGTTTAGCACCCATGCTGTAGGTCATACTGTCCTGAATGTAACTGTATCGCTTCTGTGAAGCCATCTCAACATAAAACAAAGCATGCGAGCAATATAGCGAGAATTACTGTGTCCTAAATTACATTTATCATTCAATTACAGATATCAGAATTCCTGTTTGGAGAATGAATGAATTGATAGCACTTAGAACAATTATTTGGCTTTAATGCTAGATCACATGCTGGGGGTTACATTTTCTTAAAGTGGGGGTATACCCCCCAAAAGGCATTTTTACCTACCTATAATAAGGCTTGCCTGTAGGTAAAATGAATATCTCCTAAACCTGTACAGTTTGGGAGACATTCCACTTGCATACAGCCGCTGACGTCACAGCGCATGCGCAGTGCTGTCCCGGAAGTCTGCCGGAAAGACAGGCTCCCGTGCACATGCGCGGGAGTAACGTCTTGCACATCTGGCCACTCATAACGCCGGAGCCGCGAACCCGGAAGAATCCACACAGTGAAGATGTCCTCTCCCTCTGCGGTGCATACTAGCTCATTATGCCTTTGACTTACAGGTTTTTTTCTCCCCCCAGGTATACAACCACTTTAATGGTTTGCTGTGCTTTTCTTTTTTCTCAGTAAATAAGGCTCATTCCTATTTTATACATCTTTTGTTTTTTAATCAATGAAATATCCAATGAGCAGGGCCCTGATTCCTCCTACATTGAATTGTATTGTAATTGTACTGTCAAGCGCTGCGCAAACTGTTGGCGCCATATAAATCCTGTATAGTAATAATAATATCAGTGATGGCTGATACCCCACCAAATCAACAAGTTCACATGTGACCTATTAACACTCAATTAAGCCTCGTACACATGGTGTGATGGTCGTACGACCGAACGGCCAAAATTGTATGTTGGCTGTTGTATCTCGCTTACTGACATGCACTAAGCGATCGTACGACCAAGCTGAACGTAGTGACGTGTTACGACCGTATGAAGAGGAAGTTCAGGTGAATGTGATTTGTGAATTGGGAACGTAGGTTTACACGAACGGATACTTCTGGCCGTTCCTGACTTCTGAGCATGCGTGTTTTGCACAGTACAACTTGTTGGACCAACTTCTCTGTACACGCGATACAAAGGTCGTACAACCGCTTGTTGTACAACCAAAGTTTTCTAGTTTGCTCATCCAACTTCTGTTGCACGTCGGCTGTTCTAATCGCGTGTACTAATGGTCGGATGATCATATAACAAGCGGTCGTACCGTGTTTACGGGCGTTTAGATGTGGCTCTTCAGATCTGTTGGTGAGAGATTTCTGTTGACATCTTTTCCCCGTTGTCATCTGTGCACAGCATGCCTATAAACCAAAGTATCAAGAAGCTGTGCTGGGCTGGCCTTGCCTAGAGCATTCTTCTTGCATGAGAGGCACATGGGGATTTTTTTCCTCTCTCGCTCTTTCTTTTTCTCTGTATGCTGATCGGCCTGTAAATTCTCCCCAGCTTGGAATGTGCCTCTGTGACTGAGGAGTTGACGCCAAAAGGAAAGAGGAGGAGGTGAAGGAGGAACGTTCAGCAACTTCCCAAAGAGAAAGAAGACGTCCTATTCCTGGGATTTTTTTCCCCCTTCTGTTACATTGAACTCCGTGCCTCCGTAAAGGAAACTACTATGCGATTAACTGAAAGGTGGCACTGCCAGGACTGGGACACTAGCCAAGGTAATGTACAAGGCAGTTTGCTCTTGCGCTGATGACTGTTTGGAGTTGTGTTTGAAACCAAGTTGCCAACTTGCTGGACATGTCCTCCAGGCTCTTTAACAGAGAAGTGTCAGGAGGCCACATTTATTAGGTGGAAAGTAAACATGTGGGAGTAGTTTAAGGCTGAAAATGTCACTTTACAGTCATGTGCTGAGCCCCTTAGCACACCAAGGGATTAAAGAGCCAGTAACCCCCCCTCACCCCATTTTTTGTGTCATTATGTTTTAAAGTATGACCCCTATATTTATTTATTTCAGGTACTTCTATAGCGCTGTCATATGGGTGCCTAACTTTTCCATCATTTATCTTTTTATTTTATTATTTTTATTTACCTGGTTAACCACTTCAGCACCGGAAGGTTTACCCCCCGCCCCTTCATGACCAGGCCATTTCTTGTGATACGGCACCACGTTACTTCAACTGACAGTTGTGCAACACTATACCCAAATAAATTTGATGTCCTTTTTTTTCCCCACAAATAGAGCTTTCTTATGGTGGTATTTGATCACCTCTGCGGTTTTTATTTTTTGCGCTATAAGGCCTCATACACACGGGCGTCTGAAAAAAAATAAGCAAAACGTCGGGTCCGACGTTTTGAAAAAAATCGGCACTTTTTGCAGCGTTAGTGAGCGTCGGCGTCAATAGGCGTTTTTTAAAAAAAATCAGTCCTCTGCTATTTTTCAACCTAAAAACATCGGCGTCAAAAAACGCTGGTTAGCGGCGATACGGCGTTAGTGAGCGTTTTGCTGATTAGCGTCAAAAACCGCCAAAACGCTACAGCCTCAGAATGCACTGGTCCTGCGTTCTAGAAACAGCTCACTAACGCCGACGCCCTCTACTGCTCAAAAACGCCGGCGTTTTTAGAGGGCCATTGAATAACTTGGAGAGCTGCAAAAAACGGCCCTTAACGTGGTGTCAAAAAATGCCATGTGTATGAGGCCTAAACAAAAAAAAGAGCGACAATTTTGAAAAAAAAAAAACCCAAATTTTTTACTTTCTGCTATAAAACATATCCAATAGAAAAACAATCAAATGTATTAATCAGTTTAGGCCAATATGTATTCTGCTACATATTTTTGGTAAAAAAAATCCCAATAAGCGTATATTGATTGGTTTGCACAAACGTTATAGCGTCTACAAACAATGTAATTTATTTGTGGAATTTTTATTTATTTATGTTTTATTAGTAATGGCGGCAATTGGCAACTTATAGCCGGACTGCGATATTGCAGCAGACAATTCATTCACTAATAATGGCAGGAATACACGATAAGAGTATTGGGCAAAAATTTCCGTTCTGCGAACGATCAGCCCATATTCTAACCATTGATGCCCAGCAAGTAATACCCGTTATCGATATCGTGAACGAAAAAGACCGATTGAAAAAATGGAAAATTTGTGTTGTATCGTTTGCAAACGTACGATATTCTATGTGTTGGTGTGAAGGTCAGCAGTAAAAAATCTCTTGAACAGATCATGCATGAGCGTAACGTTTTCGACTACCGATTGCTCAGCGGTCGACCGATTGGCTGATTTTCCACCTGTGTATTCCTGGAACGTTTTTGACCACCGATTGCTGTTTAATTTGTCGAGCGATCGGCCGATTTTCTAACCGTGTATTTCTGCTATAAGTGACACTTTTTTTTGGGGACTGGTGACACTAATACAGTGATCAGTGCTAAAAATATGCACTGTCACTGTACTAATGACACTGGCAGGGAAGGGGGTTAACATTAGGGGTGATCAAAGGGTTAAATGTGTGCCTAGGGAGTGTTTTTTTTTTAACAAGAAACAAGAAAACCTAGGGAGTGTTTACTAACTGTGGGAGAGGTACTGTGGGAAGGCAGAGATCCATGTTCCTGCTTAGCAGAAACACAGGATCACTACCTTCCGTAGTGACAGAACGGCGATCCGCCCATGTAAACAAACTGCTTCTCTACCGAACGAATGTTGTGTGCCGGCGGATATCGAGTCTGCTGGACCTGCTGATTGGCTCTCGCTGTGTCCAATCACAGCGGGAGCAGGCCTCTAGCGACACGCTTGCGCGCCCCAGACCTGGATGTGCAGAATCACATACAGTTATATAATTGTGCACAGAGGAGCCGCCACGCCAGAATAAATGTATGTGGGGCGGTCGTCAAGAGATTTATTATTATTATTATTATAATTAATAATTTATTTAGCACCAACACTTTACACAGCGCTTTACAACATAAGGGCAGACAGTACAGTTACAATGCAATTTAATACAATGGGAATCAGAGGGTCCTACTCGTTTTGAGCTTGCAATCTAATCTTGCTGATTCAGTGCACTTCCCTATTGTCAGTGACAACGCTATAGCAGGTGATCCTCTGGCTGCTGCGTTGCCACTCTGCACGTTCCCTGCTGGTAAGCCTACACTTCCACCTTTGTCCTCTGGAAGTCACCCCACATGATTCTTTTCATCAGATTACAGGGCGGCTCCAGCAGGTTGACTACCATCTGAACATCTGCGGCCTCCCCTTGCTCTCCATCTCATGTTATCATCTGCATCTCCAGCTTTGATTGATAGTCTTCTTCCCTGTTGGCCGTGCCACATCTTTTTTTTCTCTACACAAACATGTGACCACAACAGCGCCAATCAGCTCTGTGTAGCCGTGGGAAAACAAAGTTATGTTCCTGCAGCGACAACGTTTTTGCCGAACGTCTCCTGCCTATTCTGACCATCAGTATCGCCATGCAGGTACAAATTTGTCACAGGATCACAGTATAAACAGGCGAATAATGTATCTTTCATCTAATCTATACACTGCTGGCTATATTGTTATTATTAGCTAATGATAAATATGGTGTAGTTGCATTGAGTTTAATGTTCCGTTAAAGTGAATGTAAAACCTTACATATACCTCAGGTGATACACAGAGATAAAATAAATCCTCCTACATAAGTTGTACTTGTTCCTCTGCAGCCTCCTTTCCTCTACACCCGTTCAAAGTGCAGAATATATACAGGATCATTGAGCTCTTAAAAGCAGGGGGTGGAGAGCTGAAATTGCATCAGGAAGGAGAGCTATGAGAGCTGATTGGAGGGAAGGGACACACCCCCCCTTCACACAGCCCACAGGAACAGAGCTGAGGCTGTCAATCACAGAATGTGCTCTTCCCTGTCACCATTTCTCTCCTGGTGTCAGGAAAACTTGTCAGGCTTGCGAACCCAGAAGTAACTCCGGGAAAGCTGTCAGCCATCTCAGCATTGTGCGGGCGCCGCTGCAGGGCTTTGTTTTAAGGTAAGTATTTCACAGTGAGCATACTAGCTCATTATGCCTTTGTCTTGCAGGTTGTAAGACAGGGAAGCACAACAATACATCCTGTATTACCTGTCTTACCCCATTTTCCTTTACAGACTTGTAAATTGGCCATTTTGGCCAATATAAAATAATACAAATTTTGCTGATAGCCACAGGGAAAGGAAAACACAAGGAACACTGCGTACGCCACCGCCGCCGCCATGGATTGGATACTTCAAGAGCTTGTGCAGCTACAGTAGAAGTAGAAATAAATTCCCATTTATAGACTTGTTTCACTGCCTTGCTTCTCAGGGCTCTTTCACACGAGCGGAGCCTGTTTTGACGCGCTCCGCTGCTCAGCAGGGATCCATCCGTTGACGACAGGACCGTCTTTGCACTTTGTGCAGGGACGGACCTGTCAGAGACGGACCTGTCAGAGACCGTCTGTCTGTGTTCATCCGATCCGCCAGACGGATGGAAAATAAGGTTTCCATCCATCTGTGTTTAGGGGATCGGAGTGGATTGGATGTCAGCGGACATGTCACCGCTGACATCCGTCACTCCATAGAGGACAATGGAGCGTCCTTTCAGGCGGACCTGAAGGGGCCGTGCGTGTGAGAGGACCCTCAATCTCTAACTTCCAAGCTTCTTTTCAATGTTCCATATTTTTGGTGATTAGCGCAGCCAGGTAATCTTCATCTCATATCTGCAGAACTGTAAGTTGGCAGGATATGCGGTTCTAAGAATAAATGAACAGCTTTGGTTCCGTCTTTTGCAAGTTATTCTTTCCATACATAAGGCAGTTTTTTGTTTTTTTTTGCTCAAAAAAGCTTAATGCACGCTCTGACTCACAGCAGTAAGACTTTAATCAGCCATCTATTAGGAGCGTGGCGATCCCAGCACAACCACAGGTATGTGGACTGCGCCTGACCCTGCTGGATGCCGCGGATCTGATTAATCCTCTTGATTGGTGGACAGCGGAGATCAGTACTGCAAGCAGGATGGTTCCTTTCTGATGGCTGGGGTACGCTGCATTGTCTATGCGGGGGATGTAATCCCGTTTACATCATTTTCTTGCCCAGATGTGCTTTTAACCTGTCTCGGTGACCTTTTATGAAATGCCTTGTATGGAGGTAATTGGAAGAAGATGTGCCTGAGGCTTATCTGCAGTGTTCTGTAACGCTAGGCATTCAACAACATACGTTCTTGATATTTCATATCCAAACATCAATTAAATGCTTCCTGGCAGAGAAGCATCTGGTTCATTAAACTGGCGTGAGCTTTGGAAGTCCTTTATTATTTACAGTAAACAATATGGAACAAATGTCTGAGGTTTTTGTATGGGTGAGTGATCTATAATACGGGAGGTGCAGTCCACACTCAGTAGGTGATCTAGGGTGAAGATCAAATCTACTGGAATGACCCTATACCTTACCCTGTATATAGTTACTTTGTGTTGTAGCTGGCCTGCTGACCGAACATCAGTCATTGCGCGTTCTCCCTTAGATCTACCAAGACTGCTCTCCTCAATTTTCAGCTGGTTCCTGTTCAATCAGCCGAAATTTGTGGGTGGCCATACCGACTCAACAAAAGTTGATTTTTTTTTCCAGCTGGCTTTTGTCAAAGGAGCCTGGTGGAAAATTGTCGGTTGAACAGTGACTGCATCCACTCAGTCACTGTTTGGGTATTCTGACAGCTGTGGGTGCAGGCTGTCAGAATACAATAGTCGATGGAGAGATTGCTTCATCCACATGGGTTAGGGCTCTTTCACACATGCTTGTCCGTTTTCAGTAGGGATCAATCTGTTGATCCCCATTGAGCCGGCAGATGACAGGTCCGGAGCGGAGACGGAGTCCCACTCTCCTCTATGGGAGATCTGATGAGAATGGATCCACCTGTCTGTTTTCTTCCGATCCGCCAGATAGATAGGGTTTCCATCCATCTGCATTTATCGGATCGGATGTCAGAGGACATGTCACCGCTGACAACCGTCGCTCCAGGGAGGTGCATGGAGCGTCTGTTCAGGTTCACCTAAAAAAACTGACCAGCCCGCATGTGTGAAAGGGCCCTTAGGGTCCTTTCACATGGGCTTGTCCGTGTATGGACTCAGATTTGCTCAGCAGGGATCGAGCCACTGATCCCCGCTGAGCAGGCGGATGACAGGTCCGGCTCTGCTCTCTGTGAAGGCCCCCCTGTCCTCTATGGAGATCGGATGAAAACGGACCGCCTGTCCGTTTTCATCCAATCCTATCTGATCCGATTCTCCAGACGGATAGAAAATAGGGTTTCCATCTGTCTGAATTTCATGGACCGGATCGGATGTCAGCGGACATGTCACTGCTGACATCCGCCGTTCCATAGGGTGGAATGGAGGATCTGATCCGGTCTGCCTGAAAAACTGTATGGCTAGCTTATGTAATATGAGGACAAACCCAAGTGGAACTGCACTCTCTCAATCAACTTTTTTTGACAAGTACTTTTTATTGAATTTTTTCAAATTTGTACAAAACACGCACCAATAAAAAGAAGAAAAAAAAAAAAGTGGGTAATACAACAAAGTGTATGATGGACTTTGTTTTACCGCTAACACTCGGGTGGCATTGGTATGAAAGTAACCTAAATGTAAATGTAAGGACTTAACCAACAATAGCATTAATGTAATGGAAGCAGAACGCTCATTTATTAGTTTACCCGATTGGGGAGCTGTCTGTATAATATGCAGCAAGCAACACGCCTTGATTTTCTTTCAGGTAAAGAGATTCTAACTGGTGGGGAAAGCTGATAGCGATCCTTATTTTACAAAGAGGGAACTATTTCTGTAACAATAAAAGTCACGCGTCCATTGTAACAAAGGGTGTCTGGCAGGCCATGGTGTGTCTGTTACCTTTTTGGTAATGAATTACCTTTGTACAGTGACTAACAATGATCTGTCTCTGTACTGCAAACAGATTGTGGAATGTTAGAATGTGGCTTGCTTGTTTCTGCCATATACAATGGGGGAATTTCCCTGAGTATTCTGTCTATTGCCCTGCGGTGATGAAGGATCCAGCACTATCCTCCTTCTTTGTAGTGGGAGATTGGAAATACGTTGAATACGTTTAGTACAAGCATACTTGTTATTTCAGCGATCAGAATGTGATGTAGTCCAGTTTATTCACCAACCTGTAACAGAGAGGAGTGAGAATGCACAGTCACCTATCTCCGTTTATTGTAGATACGCAAGTCACATGCGCTCATTGCACGCGTTCTGTGAAGCCCTTGGAAGTTTAGGCCTCATGCACACAGGACATTTAGAAACGCCAGCACTGCTGCCAGGAAAAAGCAGCGCTAAAAATGAGCTGTTAGCCGCGTTTTTGAATAGCGTTAATGGGCGTTCTTTGGCATCTGTTCAGTAAAAATACTCCCTATAATGTAAAAACGCTAAACGCTTGTTACAGCATTTAGCAGCTGGACGCACAGGCTTTTTTTCTACTGCCCCTAAACGCTTATGTCTCGGGACAGTTTATGTGTGCATGGACACACAGGTAACATGGATGGGCGTTTAGAGGAAGTTAGAAAAAAAAAAAACGTCAGGCGCCCCTAACAGCAGCTGTAAAAACGTCCTTTGTGCATGGCAAAATAAGAAAAGACAAAAATAAGGAATCCAGCAATACCAGGGATTGGGGTTCTTTATTCATCTACTACTCATCACTTACTCAAAGGTGCAGATGCTATGTATATACAATTTTATTGTCAAGTTGCCATTTCTAGGTACCTGAATGAGTTATCAGTGTTGCAGAGCACCCCTCTACAGCAAAATAGTGCGGTGCACTGATTAGGAACCAGCAGCCACCTCCTTGGGTCCCTCGGTTGCTGGGGCCAAGCATCATTGTAAGCCAACAGCAGGGTGCTGGATGCAGCCAATCAGAGCCAGCAATCATAGGAGCTGATTCCTGTTTCTCTCTCTCAAAGGATGCAGCTTTGTGTTACTGAATTACAATGTAACATATCAGAGAACTAATAATGGCACCTAGAGACCCTGAATAGACAATGTAAGGTGTGGGGCCGCGTGGCCTGCATTTGCTCGGGCACGGCAAGCCATTCACGTAATGCATAAAAAAAGGTGCATGCACCTTTTTAAAAACGCAGCCGCAGGGAATCCGTATAGTCTCTTTGACAATGCTGTTTCCCTGCAGTTCCTGCACATGTGACCACACTGCGAGCTGAAATGCATGGGGGTGCCATTCAGAATGAATGGCAGCCCCGCGCATCTCATAAGAGCAGTGCGATTCGACCTCGCGTGGTTGCAGGTACAGGAATTGATGCGTGTCCATTATACAGTATATATTGTTACTTTAAAGGGTAACTATAGGGTTACTTTAAAGGGTAACTCCACTTTCAATGGAGAAAAAAAAGCAAATAAAAAAAAAAAATTGTATAGTGTATAGAGCTGCACGATTCTGGCCAAAATGATAATCACAATTTTTTTTTGCTTAGAATAAAGATTACGATTCTCGCGGCGTAACATCTTACATATACCAAAAATTTGAGCTAACAGCACTGTTTAGTTGGTTTGTTTTTTTTTTTTTTTTTCTTTGAAAGTGTCATTTTTCCCCAAAAAAAAAAAAATGCTTTTGAAAGACCGCTGCACAAACACTGTGTGACATAAAATATTGCAACAACTGCCATTTTATTCTCTAGGGTCTCTGCAAAAAACAATATATAATGTTTGGGGGGTTCTAAGTAATTTTCTAGCAGAAAATACTGGATTTTTACTCGTAAGCAACAAATGTCAGAATGATTTAGTCTTTAAATGGTTAAACTAAACTCTCCTATGCAGGGGAGTAAATTCCTTTGATAACTAGAAACATTGTATATCTTTGCTTCTTTTATCAACAATGATCTCAGACTTGGCAGTGTGCCCAGATAGAGACTCAAGTCGCTCCTACTTAGAAAAAGGTTCCTGGGGAGACGTTAGGTGACTTGTATTGACTTCTATTACAGTCAAGTCGCGCTGAGCCACCCCGCAAGTCTGACTCCATTACCTGCACTGAAAATCACTGTAATGCGCGATGGAGATCACAGAGGGGGGTGAATCGAGATCGCGATTTTATTACGATTAATCGTGCCGCTCTAATAGTGTATACAATTGCAACACTAGTCATATTCCAATTGAATGTTATAGATAATTGCCTTTCCTTTTCAATTTGCAACTGTGTAATTTTCTGTAAAATGCAACACAACATGGCTACCTGGAGGTATTCTGTACAGAACGCCCCCCAGATATGTAATTTCCTGCTTATGTGATTGGCTTACTGATTTTCTCAGAAGTCTGCACTAGTCAGCTACAAAAAAGATTTCAGGCATCCCCTGCAACACAAATGTAATTTTTAGTGAGATACTCCCAATAGGAAATCACATCTAACGTGATGCAGGCCCTGCAATTTTCCTCATTAGAGCCCTGCAGGTGCAGCAGCTGATTGATAATTCTGAAACCACTCCCATTAAATTCACTTTCCCACATGGACATAGACAAACACACAGGGATTTCTTCAGAATAACAAAAAGTAGGAGTCTGCAACAGAGTTTGCCTAAATGCTTGTAATATACATAGATCACCGGGGGGGGGGGGGGGTTCTCAACAAAAGTGTAGTTACTCCTTAAGAAAATCGTATATACTCATTAATATGTTTAGGTAAAATGTATTGCTATGGCTATAGCACTGTGATATTAATTTTTGATTTTTTTTTTTTTTCAGGTTGAGAATGTGGAACTCCTCCTTATTTGGATGGTATAGGAGCTATAATTACACAACCCTGGATCCTGTACCTGGGCAATGTGTGATGGATTAACACAGCTGAACAGCCTATGGTGACCTGGTGGAATAGAGCAACTGTATGTTGAGCATATTAACCTGGATTAACCATGAGGCCAAAAACTTTCCCTGCCACCACCTATTCTGGAAACAGCAGGCAGAGACTGCAGGAGATCCGGGAAGGCTTAAAGCAGCCACCAAAGTCGGTTGTTCAGGGTTTATCTGTTGGGTCCAGCAATGATCCTCTACAGGTTCTGCATAGCAAAGACGCAGCAAGACAGCAGCAGCAGCAGCAACAGCAGCTACGACAACCGGCCAAATTTGGCCCTTATCAAAAGGCGTTACGGGAGATCCGTTACTCATTGCTGCCTTTCGCCAATGAATCTGGCAATGTGGCTGCGGTAGAAGTGAACCGGCAGATGCTGCAGGACCTGGTGAAAGTGGGCTGTGATCAGGTAGGTTGGATACCACGTGTTCAACAAAAAAAATTGTGACCGTTACTCTCCCCCGCCCAGTATTCTTACAGTTATCAGTTTTCTTGCTGCTACCGTATTTTTTCCGAAAATAAGCCCGGGTCTTATATTAATTTTGGCAGCAAAAGACACAGTGGGGCTTATTTTGAGGGTAGGCCTTATCCTGTATTGTGCTGTCTTCTCTCCCCCTCTCCATCCCTACCTGTTAGGAATCCCCAATGTGAACTGCGTAAACGTGCTTGTAAAATCCTATGATCCACTCTATTACAGTGCTATATAATGTAAAATGTGTGTGTTTCTATAATATAATTGTGCCAAATACTTTCTTATAGTGCTGATTGGCGCTTCCGTGACCTCCCGGAGCTCTCTTCCCCGCTTCGAGCACTGTTCAGAGGGGCACCAAGATCCCCCGCTGACAGCTGGGAGAAGAGGAGGAGAGCAGCGGGAGGTCAGCTGAGCGCCGAGCAGCGCTGTATCGAAGGTGTTTGGCACAGTTATACTATAGAAACACACACATTATTACAGTATTATATAATGTATAGAGTGAATTCTAGAACCACTTTAGGGCTTATTTTCGGGGTAGGGCTTGTATTGCAGCCCTCCCTGAAAATCAGTGGGTCTTATTTTCAGGGTAGGTCTTATTTTCGGGGAAACACGGTAGTAAGCGAAAGGTGTCCTAACTGCAGTTATAACTGCCACTTATCAGTTTAAAATTAGCCATGATGATAAAGATAAACTATTTTTAGCAACACAATGCACCCCAACACATGGTAGTATGCTGCCATAAACTTCAAAGCATATACGGTAAGGCTTTTAATACATGAGGTGCCACTGAAAGGGAGTGCAATGCACCACACTAACACTAAAGCCCCTTTTTACATGAGTGTTCAGATCAGGTCCTCCTGACAGTTTTTCAGGCGGACCTGATCGGATGCTCCATTCAGCCCAATGGAGCAGCGGATGTCCGCTGCTATCCAATCCTGTCCGTGAAATTCAGACGGATGGAAATCCTATTTTCCATCCGTCTGGAGAATCGGATCAGATAGGATCATCCGATCTCCATATAGGACAGCGGGGCTTTGACAGGTCCATGTCCGCACAATGAGCGGAAATGGATCTGTCGTCCGCCTGCTCAGCGGAGATCAGTGGATTGATCCCTGCTGGGAAAAGCGGAGTCCGATCACGGACAAGCCCGTGTGAAAGAGCCCTTAGGTGTAAATGGGTCCAAGCCAAAGTCTGCGCTTGTCAGGAGCACCTTGATGAGGTTCCAGTGACAAAGTCCGTGTGATAAGAACACGCAGACACCACACGGACCTTGAAACACGAGCCCAGAATGCAGGAGCAAGCCGCAGGTCACAGGGCAATGGTTTCCAATAAAACTGTCGCTAACTAACTGCTAAATTCAGTCCACTGTCAGCTTGTGAGAGTATATAAATACATATTTACTGGATTTTACAGATTCTCTTCTAAAGATAAATTGCTCTCCCTCCTAGCCAGGCTAATCCTCTGCATTCCTGACTTTAGTGTATTTCAAGTCTGAGGTCTGGACACTTGGTCTTCAAGCTGCTTTGGGAATAGACGAGATGTTTTCATGCTAAGCTGCTCTGCACCTATTAGATCGTGTCATGTGCATTACATGTTGGTCTTGGAATCCAAGTATTGGCTTATCTTTATTTTTATTGATTGCATTCCATGTTCCCTTTGATCCTTGCATCATGGGTTACATTTTTAGAGGTTTTTCACTTGGTTGGAGTCTCCAAATGCATCTGTGAGTTAATTAGTAAATGGCAAAGTAGTCTGGAGTATACAGATCATCTGGTCACTTTTGCGTAGCCAAGTTGGATACTCGTGAAGTTACTCAGCACCCACAATATCTGTGTCCAGGCTACATGGTAATAGGAATAAATCAGACAAAGGTGATCTCCAGCCTTGCCTTAACCACTTCAGCCCCGGAAGGATTTCACACTTTAGGACCAGAGCGCTTTTTGCGATTCGGCACTGCGTCGCTTTAACTGACAATTGGCTGGTCGTGCGACGTTGTACCCAAACGAAATTTGCATCCTTTTTTTCCCACAAATAGAGATTTCTTTTGGTGATATTTGATCGCCTCTGCGTCATTTCTGATCGCCGCTATAAACAAAAGAAGAGCGACAATTTTGCAAAAAAAAAAAAAACCAAATTTCTTACTTTTTGCTAAAATACAAATCCAAAAAAAAAAAAAATATATAAAAAAATATTTTTTTTCATCGGTTTTGGCCGATTTATATTCTTCCTCATATTTTTGGAAAAAAATCGGCGTTTATTGATTGGTTTACGGATGATGAAAATTAATTTACGGGGTTTTTATTTTTTTTTATTTTTTACTAGTAATGTCGGCGATCTGCCATTTTTATCGGTACTGCGATATTGCAGCGGACATATCGGACCATTTTGACACTTTTTTTGGAACCATTGGCATTTATACAGCGATCAGTGCTATAAAAATGCACTGACTACTGTGTAAATGCCATTGGCATTGAAGGGGTTGACCTGGAGGGGACGCTTTAAGGGTTAACTGTGTTCCCTCAGTGTGTTCTAACTGTATGGGGGCTGGCCTGGCAGGGGGAGGGAAGTGATCACGGCTTCCATATACAGGGAGCCTGTGATCACAGCCCTTCCCCCTCTGTCAGAACGGAGATCCGCATTTACATACGTGTTTACATACACGGACTTGGTTCTTTCACTGCGGAGGGGGGGGCCATCGCTGGTAACCGGCGGCGATCAAGTCCGCTCTACCCACTCCCTGGCCCCCCCCCCGGAACACAGTGCGCTCGCATATGATGGCGGTTTGCGATATCCAGCCACTTTGTCGCCGTTGGTCGGCAAGTGTTTAAAGTGTTACTAAACCCACAACAGTAAAATCAGCCTGTATATGCAGCAAACAGTGCTTGTTATACTCACTGTGGAACCTAATGGGTTAATCCTCTGCATTGTGTAAAAAGGCTGTCAGTTCTTCCATTGTCCCCCTAGACAAGTCTGGATAATACAGAGCCTTTGGAGTGTAGGCTGCACATGCTCAGTTTGGTGTGTATTGCTAGAGAGGTTTTTTTTTTTCTTGGGAGGGTGCATGTGATCAGCACAGGGCCAATCAGCACTGTCCAGACAGAGGGTCAGGAGCCCTGTAGCCTCATAGGACAGCTCAGTGCAGTATGAAACCTCCTCCTCCAAGCTTCACAAACACTGATAGAACTCACAAGACTGATATATACAGCTGATGAGAAAAGGCATGTAGCAGTTGGTATTTACTAAAATAATTGCATTTCTATGTTCTGTGTACTGTGGGAGACCAGATATAGTGAATGCAGGGTCCTGGGTTTAGTAATGCTTTAAGTCTTGCACAGTTGTGTAGGCTCCTTTTGTTGTACTGACATTTCTTACTCGGATTCACTGCACATTGTGTGCTTCTCACAGTGTACATTAGAAGCTGTAGCAAGTCATATAGAGCCTAGTTTCCAAGCTGGAGGACATCTATCATTATCTAGCCCCTTTTTCCCCAGATTTACTCTGTCTGTCCCTCTCCTTTTTATTAATTGGATTTTAGTTCTTTTCAATTATGGAGGCTTAGCATCACACTTTGGTTTTATCTAGGGCAGTCTGCATGCAAATATAGCCTGCCTAGGGACATCCACTCCTTCAGACTGACATCCACCTATTTAGGCTGGGTTCACACCTGTGTGTATATTGGATGTGGGATTCCCCACATCTAATTTGCATGAAGGGAGACTCTCAATGCATCCAGTTCACATATCTCCGGGGTGAGCGCGGAGCGCACTGGAAAAGGGTTCTGTGCGTCTTTGGCTCCGTTTCAGATCTGCATTCAGGCACAATTTTGGACCTGATTCGCCCCTAAATTGGTGAACAGGGATGCACCCGACCTCCTACTGTGAGCCACGGCTGCAGCAAGTGTGAACCCGGCCTAAAGGAGAAGTACAACCAAAGCTTGTGTGGTTGTCCTTCTGTGGATCAAATGAGTTCAGTTCATTATGTACAGAGCGGGCTCTGTCTGCTGACGTCACAGAACCGGTCCAGGCTTGGGTAAGATTGCGACAATGGAGTCGGGATCCATCCACATGCCTGGACCAGCATCTGGCTCAGCCTCTCTGCGAACCGCTGAGAGCCTTAGCCGGCCGCTCCCGTCCCCTCCAGAGCCCAGCGCTCCAGTGGGCCCTGGGGGGGCAGAGCAGAGAGCTGCTAACTGACAGTCACCAGCGCTCTGCTTGGGGAGCTGTGAGAACCCAGCGATCTGCAGTGTTTAATCGATCAGTTCTCCGTGTTAGAGCTGGTGGGGGACTGACGCAGCATCAGACCGATGCTGCACCCACCTAGGTAAATATAAATCTGATTAAAACCCAAACCCATACTTTTCTCTTAGGGCCCGTTCACACCATAGAAACACAGTCCGGATGCTTTTCTGCATGCACATTTTTGGTGCGTTCCAGTGCATTTTTGATGCGTTTTTGATGTGTTCCAGTGCATTTTTGATGCAGTCCAGTGCATTTTCCCCCTTTTTTCTTCTTAACCTAAAATAAGGACATGTGAGTTCCAGTGCGTTTTTGGTGCATTTAGGTGTGTTCCAGTGAGTTTTTGGTGCATTCTGGTGCAGAAACCTGCAGCATGTTGTACTTCTTTTTTTTTTTTTACTGGAACGCACAGAAACTGACTGCACTGGTGTGAACTATGCCATTGAAAACCATATAACCGACTTTCCATGCATCTTTGATGCAGAAAAAAACGCACTGGACCACATGTGGTGTGAACTGGCCCTTAAGGCATTTTGATATTTGCATAACCAGCCCACTTGCATCAGGGTTGAGGACTCTTAAAAGGAATCCTGGGACATATGAGTTCTATACAGCACCTTGCTGAGTCTAAAATAAGGCATGTGATGAAGACCCGTCCTAAAGGATTTCTTCTGAAAAGTTTTTATTAAAATCTAGCTATGAAGCCCAACTCCTAGAAACGATAAAATTATCCTGGGCTGTTCCTGTACTAGAAGGGTTAATTGCCCCTTTAGGTCCAGGGGACAGAGAAAAAGCAGATTTACTTACCTGATCCTCCCCGCTGTTAGACCAGTCCCTGCAGGTCTTCTCCCCCGCTCTCCACCAGGCTAAGGTATTTTTGTATTTTTTTTGCCTGCTTTGTGCTCTTTAATTTTAAACCTCATTTTTACATTTTCCCTCTTAATATGACGTTTATTACCGCCCTCTGAAGGTCAGCGCCCATGGCAGTACAGCCTTGTGAAGTTAGTGGGATTCAGTAAAAGATCCCATTGTGATGGATGTAAAGTGTAGCTGAATGCTGATGACAAAAGTTTCAGCAATGTTTGCGGCGTCACAGGAAACGCACTCACAATAGGGTAAGGGTGGACCAGTTCCTCTGTGGGATTGTCTCCGTATTACACCTCTTCGTTTCAGAAAATTCTTCACCCTCGCTGAACATTCCAGACTGTCCATTATGATGACTTTCATTCTCTTAAACTGAATATTGTGCAATATCAGCGGAGTGTCATAGAGGTTTACGGAGCCAGGGCTACTATTTGCAAACACATACTTTGAAAAGCCTTTAAGTTAGCTGAATAAAGCAGGAATAACCCCCAAACCAAAAATCAAATATATTTCACTTTACCAATCCATAGAAGTGGTGGCTGCATTAGTTTTCTTTTGATTTTTTCCCCTCTGTTTTCACCTGGTGCTCTAGCCAGTAACACACCTCCTGTATTGCAGTGCCCCCACTCTGGATGAAGGAGCACAGGGGGCACCTTCTGGACAGCAACATTGTCAGTCGGGGGGGGGGGGGGTGGATAAACTTTACACAGTAGCTTGGCCCAAACAAACGATGTCCCTTGCTGACGTGAGGCCGCTGGATGCGCGGTATAAACTGTAGCTGTGGCTGCATACAACATACCGCACCACGATCCTGGTTTGAGCTGTGACATCGTCAGCCTGCCTCTCGGACTCAGCCAATCAGATCCTTTATTAGAATACATCGCTTTCTCTGAATGGCTTAGTGCCGCTGTGATGGACTCTATTGTGTTCCAGATATGAGACAGGAAGGTCTCGGCTCGAAGCCGGAACACAGTGCGGTATATATAGCCGCAGCTACATACAGTTTATATTAGGGCTGCAACTAAAGATTATTTTCATAATCGATTAGTTGGCCGATTTATTGTATTGATTAATCGATTAATCACCTTAAAAAAAGTGTGGTGGATAATTTAGTTGATATGTAAAGTTTTTTATTTTTTTAAAAAAGGCAATTTATTCTTAAATATCTCTATGCAATGGTAAATATAAATAACCACCTATATGGTTAGGGAGCAAGATCTCCAATCCACTGAGAATAAACAGACAGAAGAGATATACTGTATATACTATTAGAGGTTGAATCTGGTAAATATCTTCAGACTCAGAGATCACATTTTTTATTTAAATAAAAAAAAAGTCTGTTTTGCCGATTTTCAGACAGGACTGTAATATATTATATACTGGCCATACAAAACAATGTCTACAAGGACTACATGTCCCATGAGGCATTGCTCCTCACACATTCACATTCTCAGGCACTTACTGACATGTATGGATGGTGTACTGAGCTGTACGTGTGCAGCACTGTATTTCCTGATATGTAAGCAAATAATGAATTCTGTATGCTGGTCGATTAATCGATTATGAAAATAGTTAACTATTTTCATAATCGATTAATCGGTCCGCATACAGAATTAATCGATTATGAAAATAGTTCTATTCTATAATAGTTTGAGTAAAGAGATACCCAACATGTCAAACCTTAAATTTGTGTGCGCCGGTGAAATAGCAACGCTTCAAAAGCCATCTATAGGTCACCAGTTTAGCTTTATGAAGCAGGTCTGGTGCTACAATTATTACTCGAATTCCAAAGTGTTCTGTGATATGTAATGTGTGTTGCAATCAATGTTTTCAGGTGTAGGTACCCCGCCACGTGCATTTACATTTGGATGTGCATATATGTGGGGATGGGGGAGCATTAACCAGTGGCGGCTGGTGAAGTTTTAGGATGGGGGGCGCCAGGCCACGCCCTTCCCTTTTGACCCCTCCCACTTAAAGGCCCCACCCCTTATAGAATCCACCCACTCTGTCCCCTGTATTCCACATATTATGTCAGGAGTATACAGCTCGGCATCACAGGTGGAGTATATATCAGCCAGTAACACAGTATGAAGCCAGTACACAGGTATTGCAGCCAGTACACCGGTATTGCAGCCAGCCCAGTACACAGGTATTGCAGCCACAGCCAGTACACAGGTATTGCAGCCACAGCCAGTACACAGGTATTGCAGCCACAGCCAGTACACAGGTATTGCAGCCACAGCCAGTACACAGGTATTGCAGCCATTACACAGGTATTGCAGTCAGCCATTAAACAGGTATTGCAGTCAGCCATTACACAGGTATTGCAGTCAGCCATTACACAGGTATTGCAGTCAGCCAGTACACAGGTATTGCAGCCAGCCAGTACACAGGTATTGCAGCCAGCAAGTACACAGGTATTGCAGCCAGCAAGTACACAGGTATTGCAGCCAGCAAGTACACAGGTATTGCAGCCAGCAAGTACACAGGTATTGCAGCCAGTACACAGGTATTGCAGCTAGTACACAGGTATTGCAGCTAGTACACAGGTATTGCAGCTAGTACACAGGTATTGCAGCTAGTACACAGGTATTGCAGCTAGTACACAGGTATTACAGACCAGTACACAGGTATTACAAACCAATCAGTCACTGGAGGACAGTGACTGAGGCCAGAGCCAATCAGTCTATAGATGTTCGCCTCGCTGGCGCACATCTATGCACTTTAATGGCTGACCAATGGGCTTTGGGAATTGCTGTCAGCTGATGTCATGTCAGCCATGTCCGGCGGCCCATTTTTTTTTTTTTTTTTGAGAAATCAGCGGGGGGATTCGGGGGGGGGGGGGCTAGGGCGGTGCACTAGCGCCCTCTATGGAGGTGCCGCCGCTGGCATTAACACAGCAGTTTTTTTTATTTCCCCTGCATATTGGTATTATTACCTGTTGAGCCATTGTTTGTCCACTCTCTATGATATATAGGTTAAGGCTCCATTCACACCTGAGTGTAGCATAGTGACAGTTGCTGCAGCAAGTTTTTTTTTTTTTTTGGTGGAGCGTTTTTGGACCGACAACATTCATTTGAATGGGCCTCCCTCCCCTCCAAAAACACTGTAAGAAGGCTCCTGTACCATATCTTGGCACAGAGCCAAGAGCGTTTGAGATTTTTGGCGCAATTTTATAGCACAGTTTGTCGCTCGACAATCGCGGCAAAATCACACCGCATTTGGGGTGCCATTAAGAAATAATGCCATCGCAAACGCGTTCCGCGATTCCACCCCCGATCCAAATCGCTCAGGTGTGAATGGAGCCTTAAGAAGTATTAATGAAAGGTGACCCTAATAAGCGCCCACTGCCAGTGTATAAATGGTTTTTCAAAACCATTTAGCTGCCATTTTTGCTGGGACAGCTTGGATTCTAAAGCTCCCAGTGTAGGCTCTGCTGTATAGGGTATTGCAAGATGCTGACCCCAAATCAAAATCCAGTTCTTACACTGGCTGCTTTTTAATGAACACATACATACCTGCAAGAATTTGTGCTTTTATTTTAATATCTGTTTGTAGTTCAGATTTTGGTTTATAGTACATGACATAGAGGCACATTGTTAAAAACAAAACCGGTAGAACTATTTGTTTCATTTCTTTGTTGCTTTTGGTAGAATGATGAGAGCTCCTTGTAGTCGAATTGGCGCAGTGCGCTGCATGGAAGGAGGCGAAGGAGTTAAGGAGATGCCACATTCCAGCGTGGATGCTCTGGTGAAGTGTGGTCCTGGGTGGGGGGCGGCCTGAATTTCCTTGCAGCGTCTCCAGCCTATAGCTGTGAGAGGAAATGTGTCAGGCTAATTACCAGCATTCCAGGCTTTTTCCAGGGGGGCGTTGTCTCTTCCTTCACTTTGAATTGGCTCGTCAGAACAAAGCATGCAAAGCAAATTGGAACTGTCTAGAAACATCATTGCAACAGAAAATCGCAATGTATGGAAACTTTCAAATCGATAGAATAAATGCATGCGCCTCCTAATCCGATCCAAAGATATTCTGCTGTATAAAAGTTCATTCATCGGCTGGAATGTACTTTATATCATGAGAAGGCCAAGAGGTTTTATAAACTGCGATGGCAGAGGTGATGACAGTGTAAAACGAAGTGCTGCCAGGCTTCGTACTAAATAGATGCATTTTCTTTGGCGCATTTATGGGCATATGGGTTCTGCTTGTCCTAGGACCCGTTCACACCAGAATGCGGTGTGGGAAACACGCGTCCTGTGTGCATTTCCCTTGTGCAATCTTCTGCTGGTGTCGTTATATTCCTATTGACACCCTAAATGTAGATCTCAAAACTGTGGTACCATGCAAACTGGTTGCTGTGCATTTTTAAAAGTAGCCCATGCTTTATTATTGGTGTGATCCAGTGCTAAATTGCACCACGCTGCATCGCAGAGGAGTCGCACAGTGTGAACCGGCCCTAAGGTTAGGTTCACACCTATGCAGGTGATTGCCATTGTGGGACCACACCTGTTCCCGCAGCTGTACAGAAAAATGCGCTGCAGGTCAGGAGATGCGTGGGGGTACCATTTAATCCTAATGGCAGCCCCACTCCCTGGAAACTGCAGCACAGCTTTCTACACTGGGAACCGCACTGCACTTTCGGTTTCTGTGCAAAACTGGAGCAGGGACCTTTTCCCTGCGTTTTTAGGAGCCACTGCAGCCCATTTAAAAAAATGGCCTGCCATGCCCATGCAGAATGTGGATCACAGAGCCACACTAGTGTGAACCAGGTCTTCAAGGCCATCTCCAAGGAAAGGAAAATCATACAGCAGGGCTGCTCCTGCACTGCATGGGTTATACAGTTTTACTTACCTGATCCTCCCCTCCCCCCGGCAGCCAGTGCTCTCCTCTCCTCTACTCCCCTACGCTCCGGCAGTGGACTTTTCCTTGGCTTACTCACGTCCATTGCAGGGCTATGGGTTCTGCACTGGTCTTGATGATGTCAGAGAACATGCGACTGCTGGAGCATAGGGGAGAAGAGGCTATGGGTGCAATTCTTACAGTCTAGACTCTAGGGGAAGGCTATGGGGTAAGTAGGATGGGGTAAGTAGAATTTCTTTGTGGTCCCCTAGACCTAAACAAGCATTTAATCCTTGTAGTTCGGGGGCAGCCCCCACTACATGAGAGGATTTTACCTTTCCTTGGAGCTAGAGTTCTGTCTGCAACAAGATTTTTCTACGTTGGGGCCCAGGGGTCAATGAATGGATTTCAGTTTCAGTGTAGAGTACATATTCATGCTTGGAATTTTTAGCGAGAATGCTGTCCACCCCCATCCTGAAACCTCCTGGGCTACTGATGTCAGGTATCCCAGGAAGCTTCGTATCAAACTCCGTCACATTGTGCATGCGCTGCTGCGCATGTTCAGGAGGCTGGAAGGGACAGCTGGCTCCCTGGTGATGTCACAAGGGAAGATGGTGGCACGCAATGTGGTAAGAGGGGGAGAAAAAAGTAAAGGGGGAGTGAAGTTCCTCCTAGTTTTTTTTTTTTTTTAACCTCCCTGGCGCTATGATTATGTCAGATTTTTGCGTCTCAAAGCGGTACATTGTTTCGCATAGAAATTTGGCATTGTATATTGTAGGACAGTAATTCTTAGGAATAACTCACTTAAATCTGTCCAAATAAGAGTCTAGTAGACATCCCGGGTATGATAAAGTTTGAAACAATGAAATCATAAATTATAATATAATAAATAACTATAAATTATCAAAAATATAATAATATATTATTCAATAACGTAATCAAATCAAAAACACTGAAATTTGCTCATTTTCAGAATTGCTGCTGTCATCACTTTCAGTGTCTGATGACAAATTTCTCCAAGAAACATTATCGCTCAACTCTGCAAATGATTCTTATTTACTATCGGTGTTTTCTAGCCGATCAAAAACCACTTTTGATGTAAAGGGACACTTTTTGGTTGCCATGAACATTCTCAAGTTTCCAGGCAGAAAGATGGCATATATAATATAAAAGTGCATGCAGGGCACTGGGCAAACCATTAGGGACAAAACAGATGTGAAATGATTTCATACAGTAATGTAATCTTACAGACTACAGTGCACTGTATGTTTACTGTGTGTTTCACTTTTTGAATTTGCTGCCGGACTCCGTCTCCATGCGATGCGACGCGACGCTCGCAGGGAACGGAGCCCGGCACACAGAGGCATCGGGCGGAGGACACAGCAGGGGGACATCGCTGGATCCAGGGGACAAGGTAAGTAACTTTGCCCTGATCCTGCGATCCTGGCTAGGGTCTCTGCTAAAAAATGTTTGGGGGTTTTAAGTAATTTTCTTGCAAAAAATACTGATTTTAACTTGTAAGCAACAAGTGCCAGAAAAAGGCTTAGTGGATGTAAACCTGATTCATGAAATTTGACTTGGGCAAATATATCTGTAGTATTTACTTATCTCTTTCTAAAGCACAATGTTCTGTGGCTTTCTTGCTCTGTTATCAGCATGATAACTTCTGACAAGTTCTGTGTCAACCAAGATAAAACCAGCCTGAAATTTGTGTGGGGGGGGGAGTTGCTATAAATTGATTAGCAGAGAGCTTGACTTATCATAGCACAGCTCTGCACATTTCTTCCTTTCTCTGCCTATGTGGAGGGGGGTGTGTGACTTTCCTCCAATCCAATCAGCTGGCTCCCAGTGTATGCCAAGAATCCACTCTTACTGCTGAATGAGGAAGTAAAAATTCTAACCGGATGTTAGAATTCTACAGAATATAGCAAGCTGAAGACAGCAGATATGGATATAAAACTTATGTAGGGAGATTTGTTTCATCTCTGTGTATCACCTGAGGTTGTTCAGTTCACTTGGTACATGTTAGGGTTTACATCCACGTTAAGTGTTTAAACTGACCTCATTTGTAGACCAAAGTTAATCCCTTGATCGCTAAAAGACCAGAATGATACAATGTGTCTTTTTATCTCTTTCAGTGCATGTTGTTGATAAACATTGCCGGCTATTTTTTTTTTTTTTGTGACAGTTGTGAGCAGGGAACGGCTCTGCACTTTTTATATGAATCATGGAAATTCCGGATTAAGATCGTGAGGGGGGTTAACTGGAGATTGTTATTTTTAAGCGATTAATCATGCAGCTCTACCCAGTCTACTTAAAACGTGTCTTTGTCTGTTCTCACTATCCTGACCGGAATTGAGGGGGGGATTTTCTCAAAAGGGGCACAAACAACAATAAAATCTGACAGACTCTAATTCTTCTCTGCTGTATCCAAAACATAGAAGAACAATTCTGGAATTGGGCGTCAAAGGCTCAGCTTTTGCTTAAAATGGCCCATACAAACAAGGTGCCCAGTAGGTGAAAATGCACCATGCTGTTTAATATCATAGCCATACCTCGGCCTGTTCTGGCCCCTTCTGAAGTCTGCCTGAAATCCTCCCATATTCTGCTTACTGGATTTCTGGCAGGATTAACAGGCTTTTTTTTTTTGTCTATACTTGCAATGCTTTAAAAAAAGAGACAAAACATGGGGAAATGCATGTATTACAGAGATATACTAAATCTGGTTTTATTTTTTTGCCCTCCCAGACATACATTTAAAGTGCCTTGTCTTTTATGGAAGGTACCTGAAAACCGTGACACTTCAGCCAGCAATATGAATATTTCTATAAGATGTAGTCTTGCTCACATGATTGTGCAGTGTGCTCATCCACCTGCAGGGAGGGTGGACTGCCAGATTCTGTATCCGTCTGGATACGTTACATTACAGATCCATCAGCTTGGAAAGTTACATTTGTTACATTGCTCATCAGTGCAGTCAAAGCTTTATGATTGCACTAATGAGCAAGCCATCCAATCATGGAAGCCAAAACAGCTGTATTCATGTTTGATAGCTGCCTCTATATTTTAGATTATACCTGCTCTATAAACTTTTTTTTTATTTTTTTGGATGCAGCTGGAACATAAAGGAATTCTTTTCAAGGCTCTGACTGTTGTCCTTGAATGATCAGTAAACTCATGTGATGGAAGTAATGACATACACTGTGCCAACCTTGCAGAAATAGCTTGTGAAGGGCTTTTTTCTGTCCCAGCATGGCCGTGCCCTGTGCAGAAAGCCAGGTTTAGATTACATGGTTTAAAGCGGTTGTATACTGATTTTTTTTTTTTTACTTTTACCTACAGGTAAGCCTATAATAAGGCTTACCTGTAGGTAAAATGAATACCTCCTAAACCTGCATGGTTTAGGAGATATTCGCCCTAAATGCAGCCGCTGATGTACGGTGCATGCGCCGTGAGGTCCCGGCGAACCCGGGAAAGATCCCCGAGGGAACATGTCGGCTCCCTCTTGAGGGACCAAGCGGACCCATCGGAGCTTCGTTCTGAGGTAAGCATTTCATAATGAGCTAGGATGCGGTGCATATTAGCTCATTATGCCTTTCCCTTACAGGTTTTTTTTTTTTTGTATTTATTTATTTATTTATTTATTTACGGGTATACAACCGCTTTAAAGTTGGAGTAAACTCCAATGGACGATTTCTCCTATCACCTTCCAGGGCGGCACACCTGAGAGATGAGAGGCTTCTCCCTACAGGAAACACAATCACTTGACAGCTGTTTTAAGTCCCCACCCTTTCCCTTGGTCCTCAGTATTGATTGTGTTTCTCCCTACACAGCGAAACATGTTTTCTGATTCCATCTTTTAAGAGCCCACTCCACCTAGATCCTGCGTCCGAAACGGAGAATGCAGGCACATTGGGGGAGCAGACCTGCAGATCAACCACATGATCCATCGAAGATGCCTTCATCAGACATTATGGAGTGGAGGTAAAACTCACTGCAGAACCTGACGTTCAGGAAGGTCTTGCAGACAGTGGTCCCACCCTAAGTTAGGCCTGCAGTTACTTGCTTATCCTCTCAGGTGTGCCGTCCTGGAAGGTGATAGGAGAAGACCTATGTTACTTACCGGTAACGTTTTTTCTACGGACCTTCCAGGACAGCAGGCATACTTCCCGCCCACTGGAGGAGGAAAAATTGTGGAACACTAGATGGTGAGTACCTATGAGGAATGATTCCCCTTATGAACCGAGTTCAGGAGTTACTTTATTACAAACTGAGGATCAAGAGAAAGGGTGGGGACTGCTGTCAAATGATTGTGTTTCCTGTAGAGAGGAGCCTATCATCTCTCAAGTGTGCCATCCTGGAAGGTTCATAGAAATAACATTACCGGTACGTAACGTAGGTCTTTTTAAGACTTGCTTATCGGTACAGTAAATATCTCCTCAATGTGCAGATGTTTACTTGTGAAGCCGCTGTGCCATTTTTTCAAAGCCCTTATGCCATGAAAGGTGGCTCCCGCCACGTTATCACGGCTCATCCAATCAAAGAACCTGAGCCCGCCAACCCCAAGGAAGACTGAGTGAAGATGGAAGCCCTGTCAGCGGTGACAACGTGCTGCTGGAGGGCTTCATTTTAAGGTACGTTTCACATAATGTGCTAGTATGCGATGCATGCTAGCACATTATAACTTTGCCTTGCAAGTTAAAAGAAAACCAAAAAACTGCGGTTTAAGTGTGGAGGAACTTATGTGGCCCACACAGAGCCGTGACCTCATCCTTATTGAACACCAGATGAATTGGAACACTGATTGCGAGCCAGGACTATTAGTCCAGCTTTCTAACCTTTTGAATTCTCTTTTTGTTTCAAATTTTGTAGAACGCTTCCTAAGATGAGTGGAAGCTGATATAGCTGCAGAGGGGGTGGTTTTACAATGGGATGTCCAACAAGTTCATATAGGTGTGATGTTCAATGCCTATAAACTTTTAAGGCTATATAGTGTCTATAAGACAGTGGCATATGCACTAGATTGGCAAATCTAAGGAGATTGTACAGGGATTTATTTTATTGAAGATTTCAGCATCAGTATTGTAGTGCCTATGGATTTATTGTAGGGCCAACCTGACAGTACGATTGTACAACATTACATAGTTAGTCAGGTTGAAAAAAGACACAAGTCCATCTAGTTTAACCAAAAAAAAAAAAATCTATATATATAACCATACAATCCCTTATACAATCCTTCACCCACAGTTGATCCAGAGGAAGGCAAAAAACCCCGGCAAAGCATGGATCCAATTTGCTATAGCGAGGGGAAAAATTCCCTCCTGATCCCCTGAGGGGCAATCGGATTCACCCTGGATCAACTTTACCTATAAATGCTAGTACCCAGTTATATTATTTACATTAAGGAAAGAATCCAAAAAAAAAAACCCCAAAGAAACCTTTGGTATCACTAGCACACTAGCATTTTTTCTGCTTCTAGAAGCTAAATAGTGTTATCCTATGTGTCCATGCACACTACTTTAGGCTATTAGCATTTTATGAGCTTTAGCGTCTAGGAGCAGAAAAAAAAGAGTTTCCTGAAGCGTTTTCCAGCAGAAACGCTGCTAAACGCTATTAATAGCGTTTATGTTTGTTTTTTTTTTTCCTTTTGCTGCAAAAATGCCAATAAAAAGCTAATGCTCCTAAACACTGCTAAAATGCTTCTATTAAATGCTATTACCAGCGTTTTTTATCCAGTGTTTTTTTTTTTTTCTTTTTTAGCTTAAAAAAGCTAGTGTGCATGGAGCCTAAATATAGCAAATGTTACAAGCTGATGGGCAAATAAAGAGGGATCTGTGCATGCGATTATGCTTGTCTATAAATATGATCCATGTACACACAGATATATTTAGATCTTCGGGTTTCAATCAGATCCTATTATTCTCTACTTCTGAATAATATTTTGCCATGAAGCCTTGGCTGTTTTGTATAGCTCTTCTTCCTCATTCCTTGATTTTCTTTCTACTGTGTTTGGTATCCTGTAAAGAATGAGGAACAGCAGGGTATTTTCAGTAACAATGGTTTCCTAATCGATCATCAAGATTCACAGGAACAGTAGACTTGAGGAACGTTTGGTTTTAGGCTGGGTTCCTACTAGTCCGACACGACAGTGGTCAGATTTTGATCCTACTTTGCTCTGTGACTTATGTCCTACAAATGACCTATATCAGTCTGACTTCTGTGAACGGGGATCCGACTTTGATCCCGACAATACCAGGCACCTTGTGCTCTTGGGATCTTGAAGGGGAACCCTGCCAAATTTAACAAAAAAAAAAAACTATATGAGGCTCCCCCCCCCCCCTCCCCCAGAGCATACCAGGCCCTTTGGTCTGGTATGGATTTTAAGGGGAACCCCATGCCGGCGTGGGGTTCCCCCCAAAATCCATACCAGACCCTTATCCGAGCACGCAACCCGGCAGGTCAGGAAAGGGGCTGGGGACAAGTGGGCGCCTCCCCCCCCCCTTCTGAACCATACCAGGCTACGTGCTCTCAACGCCCCCCTGCGCCCCCCCCCACCCCAAAACACCTTGTCCCCATGTTGATGAGGACAAGAGCCTCTTCCCGACAACCCTGGCCGATGGTTGTTGGGGTCTGCGGGCGGGGGGGCTTATTGAAATCTGGAAGCCCCCTTTAACAAGGGGGCCCCCAGATCCCGGCCCCCACCCTATATGAATCAGTATGGGGTACATTGTACCCCTACCCATTCACCTAAAAAAAAGGTGTCAAAAATAAACAAACTACACAGGTTTTTAAAGTATTTTATTAAGGCAGCTCCAGTGTCTGCTCCCTCTGATTTCTTCTCCCCTCTCCAGCGTCTTCTTTCTTCTGCTCTTCTGAGGGGTCTCCTTTCTTCTGCCGGTTCTTCTCCCTCTCCACGCCATTTTCTGCTCTTTTGCCGGTTCTTCTCTCTGTGCCGTCTTCTGCTCTTTTGCCGGGCCTTCTCTGCTGTCTTCTCCCTCTGTTCTTCTTCCCATGTTGACTCGACGCTATCTCACTCACAAATGCTGGCTCCAGGCGGTGATGTCACAAGGGGTGGGGCCTCCTAATGACATCAGTGGGTGGCCCCGCCCCATACCAATATAAGTATTTGCACACAGCGGAGCCAGTATTCATGTGGGAGATTGCGTTGAGTCAACAAGGGAAGAACAGAGGGAGAAGACAGCGCAGAAGAACCAGCAAAAGAGCAGAAGACCACACAGAGAGGAAGAAGAACTGGCAGAAGAAAGAGGACCCCGCAAAAGAGCAGAAGGAAGAAGACATCGGAGGAGGGAGAAGAGCCTGGGCGGGAGAAGACGCCGGAGCTGCCTTAATAAAATACTTTAAAAACCTGTATAGTGTGTCTGTTTTTGACACTTTTTTTTTTTTAGGTGAATGGGTAGAGGTACAATGTACCCCATACTCATGCACATGGGGTGGGGGGCCAGGATCTGGGGGCTCACTTTTTAAAGGGGGCTTCCAGATTCCGATAAGCCCCCCCCCCCCCCCCCCCCAGACCCCCGGCAACCACCGGCCAGGGTTGTCGGGAAGAGGCCCTTGTCCTCATCAACATGGGGACAAGGTTGCTTTGGAGTGGGGGGTGCCCCCGCTGCCCCAAAGCACCCACCCCCTCCATGTTTAGGGCACGTGGCCTGGTATGGTTCGGGGGGGGGGGGCTTGCACGTCCCCACGACTTTTCCTGACCTGCCAGGCTGCGTGCTCGGATAAAAGTCTGATATGGATTTTGGGGGGAACCCCTACGTTATTTTTCTTTTCAAATTTTGGCATGGGGTTCCCCTTAAAATCCATACCAGACCGAAGGGCCTGACACGCTCTTGGAGGGGGGGACCCATGCTGTTTTTTTTTTTTGTTTAATTTGGCGTGTAGTTCCCCTTCAAGATCCTCAGAGCCCAAGTCTCATGCCAAAGTCTGATCAGTTAGGACAATGATCAGACTTTGATCCGACTTCAATGATATTCAATGGGCTGAAGTAGGATCAAAGGCAGATAAAAGTAGTATAGGAAGCTTTTTCAAAGTTGGACCAGTTAAGACGGCTCTCATAGGGAATCATTAATATGATGATGTAATGCGACTTGTGCTCCTATTGTCAGTCCGTTTGTTGGACAAGTGTGAACGCAGCCTTACTGCTCTCAAATAGGAGGATTTGGACACTGGTAAATTAAAAACAAAAAAAAAAAGCTGTTGTTGACCAAGTATAAGCCCTCACACTCCATGATGGTTCAGTTTTTTGCTAATGTGCTAGGGCAGGGGTGTCGCACTCCATTTCATCACGGGCCGCATCAGCATAATGGTCGCCCTCAAAGGGCTGGTTGTATCTGTAAGACTGTAAATGTATCTACTCTTTATTATATTAAATAATTTGTCTACATTTGTTTATTACTGGGTTTACTGTCGACTTGTGATACAAGCAGGCTCCCTTTTGCATAGCAAACACAGTGGGTTGCTTGCTTGGCACAATCGCCGTCCACAGAACGCCTTGAACTTTTTCAGTGCATACAAAACTTGAACAGCGTGGAGATTGTGATGCCCTGCCTCTCCACCTTGTCCAATCAGAAAATGCCTTGTGTTCATGGAAAAAGTACAAGGCATTTCTAAGAATGTAAATGGTGTATGTGCCGAGCAAGTGACCCATTGTGTTTACAATGCAAATAAGCAGCTGCTCGGCACAGGATTCAAAAGACCATGGTAATCAATGTAGTAACACCAACTACTACAATCAGTGACTGTGCTTTCACAGGTATGGAATGTGCATACCGACATTGGTCCGAGTTGGACCAATTCAGCCTTTAAAAGAATGACAATTAATGATGGCGTTCTGAATACACAGAGTTTTTATTAAGTGGAAGAAAAGCCTAAAGCCTGGTGCACGTGAGTTTTTTTTTTTATTCAACCCAGGGGGCTAAATGGAAGCTCAAGAGGAGTGCCGTACTAACAATCCAATGTTAGTAAAGCGATCCCCCACGCTGAGCTATTGTGTTCTGACAGTAGGACAGCTCCTCTGCCAGAACACACTGGTCAGTGCTCTCAGCCATTGGCTGAGAGCTCTGATCAGATGCTGATCAGCAGACCTTTTTTTTCGGGCATGTCCCTTCGACAGAATGTCTGTAGATGCCACCCGATATTTGGCTCATGTGTACAGCCTTCAAGTCTAACTTTTTTAAAAAATGTTTCCTCCCCCCTCTTCCTATTTCTCCTGCCTAATGTGTAATAAAAGACGTGTCACTTCAAAGTGATTGTAAAATAACAAACATGTTATTCTTGCACAGAGCAGCCCCAATCCTCCTCTTCTGGGGTCCCCTGCTGGTGCTCCTGGCTCCTCCTTTTCTTCTGACTGCCACCACGTACTATGGGGGCACTAATGTGGGCTCGCTCCCAAGCTGTGCTCTGTGTGCCCATTGACACACACAGTGGGGCTTGTCCCTGCCCCCTCCTTAGGCTGTGATTGATACCTTCATGGCCACCGAGGAGAGAGAGAAGACAGAAAAAGCCTTTGCTCTCGGGGATAGCACTGGATCAAGATCAGGCTCAGGTAAATATTTAGGGGTGGCTTTAACCACTTCCTTACTGGGCACTTAAACCCCCCTCCTGCCCAGACCAATTTTCAGTTTTCAGCGCTGCAACTCTTTGAATGACAATTGCGCGCTCGTGCAACGTTGTACCCAAACAAAATTGGCGTCCTTTTTTTCCCACAAATAGAGCTTTCTTTTGGTGGTATTTTGATCACATCTGCGTTTTTTTTATTTTTTGCGCTATAAACGAATAGAGTGACGATTTTGAAAAAAGAACAATATTTTTTACTTTTTGCTGTAATAAATATCCAAAAGTAAAAAATAAAAAAACAAATGTATTCATCAGTTTAGGCCGATATATATTCTTCTACATATTTTTGGTAAAAAAAAATTGCAATCGGCGTATATTGATTGAGTTGCGCAAAAGTTATAGCGACTACAAACTATGGACATTGGTTTATTGTGTTTTTATTTATTTTTATTTTTTTACTAGTAATGACGGCGATCTGCGATTTTTATCGAGACTGCGATATTGTGGCGGACACATCGGAAATTTTTTACACTTTTCTGGGACCAATGACATTTATACAGCGATCAGATCTAAAAATAGACACTGATTACTGTATAAATGTCATTAGCAGGGAAGGGGTTAACACTAAGGGGACAGTGAAGTGGTTAAATGTGTTCCATGGGTGTGTTCTAACTGGGGGGGCGGGGTTGGCAGGGGCATGACTAATCTAACTGATCCCAGTGACAGGGATCAGTAGATCTGGCATGCCCCCCCTTACAGAACGGGGAACCGCCGTGTTTACGACGACGGTTCCCCATTCCAGCTCTGTGAGGAGATCGCGGGTCTCCGGCAGACATCGGGTCCGCCCGAACTGCGGGCACGCTCACGTGGCGTGCCGCGGCGTGCGTGCCCAACGCGAGCCGAAGGGGAGGACGTCTATTGACGGCCTCCTGGCATTTTAGAGCCGTGCTGTAGCCGTCATTCGACTATGGCGTGGACGCGAAGAGGTTAAGGCAACAGAACATTTTTTACCTTAATACAGAGAATGCATTAGGGTAAAAAAAACTTTTACCGTTACAAGCACTTTAACCTATCGTTAATCTAATCTGGTCATGTGATCCAAAAGCTCTGGCTCAGGGAGTGCTCAACAAGGACTGGGAATTCTGGGAGCTGTGATGTCATTCCTAGGCTTCCATGACCCAATTGTTGTCGGCGCTCCCTCCTCTCCCCTGCAGCAACCTGTGGAAGAGCTGGAGCCGCAGGATCACATGACCGGACCTCATTAAAGTGATTTTAAAGTCTTGTTTTTTTTTTTTTCCTTTAAAAATAACAAACATGTCATACTTACCTGCTTTGTTGCAGTGGGTTTGCACAGAGCAGCCCAGATCCTTCTCTTCTTGGGTCCCTCTTTTGTAATCCTGGCCCTTCCCTCCTTTTCAGTGCCCCTGCAGAAAGCAGCTTGCTATGGGGGCACTCAGCTGTGCCACAGCTCCCTGTGTCCATTCAGACACAGTGCTCCGCCCCCTCTCACCTGGTTGGCTAGCTGACTTTGACAGCAGCAGGAGCCAATGGCAACGCTGCTGTGTCTCAGCCAATCAGGAAAGAGAATCTCAGACGGCTGAGACATTCGTGGACATTGCTGAACAGAGAGGGATCTCAGGTAAGTAATTAGGGGGGCTGCTGCACACTGAAGGCTTTTTATCTTTATGCATAGAATACATTAAGATAAAAAAAACCTTCTGCTTTTACAACTCCTTTAAATCTAGATAAGTACACACAACTTTTGCCAACATATTTTCATCAAGCTTGACGGTTTGCAAACTCAGCTCACCGTAAACAGCAGTATGAGCCAATTCTGTATTAGCATGGGTTTATGGGAAAAACCCAGAGTTGTCACACATTCTTGTATGAAAGCGTTAACTTCCTGCTGGATGTCCTTGTTATCTGTGTACATTCTGATGTTAAGTATGTTTAGATTTCTTTTTCATACAATGCTTCGCAAGTACTTCCACAGAAAAGCTTGCATGCATCTCATCTCTTACTGTATACACAATTCAGACTAACTTTCCCTGATCATGTCAAATGTATTGCTTGAATTTTAGATTCTAAATGTTTTGAATTTGCAATTCGATTTTCACATGAACAATATAGACTTGACAAGTGCAGGATTTGTAAAGGAGAACATACTGTGGTCAGTTCTCTAGCTATGCTGGTAACTCAGCTTGCTGTCCACCAATGATCTTGACCCCCACCACACACACACACACACACACCCATTCACTCGGATGTTCAGTGTACTGCTGTTTCTCCTCCCCCAGCTCTCTGTTCTCAGCTGCATAAGGAGCTTTGGGTATGTGATCACTTATAACACAAGGAAAAGGGGTATTTATAATAATTGTATTACGGTAATATCTATGCACGTGTTTTTACCTTTCAATTCTATTTTAAACGCAAGAGGTTGTTTTACAAGAAGAGGGTTTACATATACTTTAAGCTCCTCCTGCTGGCAGAAAAAGGAAAAGCATAAAATTTAGGAACTACAATATTTTACATTAAATAGCGATGGGGAAGTAGATTGTTTATCCCCCAAACCACCGGCTTACCTTTCACATTCACTGCAGACCTCTTAATTTTTGCTGACCACTGGAACCACTTTTGAAGATAATGAATTGCAACATGCACTTTAACCACTTCAGCCCTGGAAGGATTTCCCACTTTAGAACCAGAGCACTTTTTGCGATACGACACTGCGTCGCTTTAATTGACAATTGCGCGGTCATATGGTGTTGTACCCAAACAAAATTTGCATACTTTTTTTCCCACAAATAGAGCTTTCTTTTGGTGGTATTTGATCCCCTCTGCGTCATTTCTGATCGATGTAAACAAAAAAGAGCGACAATTTTGCAAAAAAAACAAAAAAAATTTCTTACTTTTTGCTAAAATACAAATCCAAAAAAAAAAAAATATATATATATATATATATATATATATATATAAAAAGACAAATTTATTCTTCGGTTTTGGCCGATTTTATATTCTTCCTCATATTTTTGGTAAAAAAAAATCGCAGTCAGCATGACTGGTTTGCGCAAAAGTTGCTGCGTTTACAATCGATGAGAATTAATTTATGGGGTTTTTATTTATTTTTTTACATTTTTTACTAGTAATGGCGGCGATCTGCGATTTTTAGCAGAACTGTGATATTGCGGCGGACATGTCGGACCATTTTGACCCTTTTTTGGGACCATTGACATTTATACAGCGATCAGTGCTATAAAAATGCACTGATTACTGTATAAATATCACTGGCAGGGAAGGGGTTA
>BLSH010108124.1:201069-217844 GCA_018402905.1 Glandirana rugosa
GAGCGACAGCGCTGAAAACTGAAAATTGGTTCGGGCAGGAGGGGGGTTTAAGTGCCCAGTAAGGAAGTGGTTAAGTGAAAAATATACCTGTCTGAAACTCAGGGCTGTCCTGTGCACACTCTTGGGTAATCTCAAGGAGTCCTCTCAGTTCTTATCCTAAACTTCAAAACAATTGGTCTCCATGGTGTGGGAAATGGATGGGATTCTGTGGTTTAGCAAAAGACAACTGGGCAGCAATTACACCAATTTTTGCGATTTCAGTTAAAAAAAAAAAGGCATATGTTCTGAGTTTACAAGTGGAAAGTAGGCACAGAATGCATTTCTGACAGATGAGCAGGTAGTTTTGTTTACTTGCAAGATCTTTAAAGGGATAAACCTTGGGGAAATGTGCATATATTTGTTTTTTTCTTTATTATATATTTTTCCTATTTCATATTATTTTATATTTCTCCTTTTAAAGAACAGGTTTACTTTCCTATAAACAAGCACTCGCCAACCGCCAGCCTTTCTAAATAATCTGCACTAGTTCCCCCCAGCTCAGATGATTACTAACTGTGGTCATCTCCTTTAAAGCCTATCCTGTATTGTTTGTATACAGTAATGAGGAGTTTCAGGTATTTATCACAGCCTGTGCCCCTTTTAGGGAGATTTACTATCAGTTTGTCTTAGTGCCTACTGTCACTGGGACGGGAAATGAGGAGAAATCCAAATTGTGCGTTTTCAGGAGAACAGGAATAGAGGGGAAATCTGTGAATGGAGGCACATAATCCAGTAAGGGCCCGTTCACACAGGGGCAACTTGTGCTCCGACTTGAGTCACCTCAAGTCGCCCCAAGTCAATTGACATCTCAAATCCCATTGAAATGAATGGTAGCCGTCTTAATGTACGCTGAGTCGCTCCAAAAGGTTTCTGCATGGCTTCAAGGTGACTTCTATCCGACTTGTGCCCAATAGAAGTCGCCTCCAAGTTGGATCCCCCATCTTAATGCAAGCGACTTTACAGTGAAAAGAATAGAATTTATTTGGAGCAACCCCCTCCCTCCCTTCTCTGATTGGCCACAGGCAAAGTCGTCTGGCATAAGTCGTGTTGTAAGTTGCCTGAAGTCGCGCTGAAAGTCGCCTAGCACATTCCCCTGAAGTCGGATCGCCCCTGTGTGAACATGCCCTAAGGAACTGTGTTTAAAGTGTATTTCCCTGAAAATATTTTCTCTTGCTCCTTTCTGTGTCTAAAAATTGGGATACTTATAGCAATGACAGGAGTTTTATCCATTGGTATAAGCAACCTAGAACTGTCACGCAATGCTTAGGTCATTTTTTATATTTTACCTGTGCTAATTTATATGTAATGACAGGAAAGCCACAAATGTAAGTGTGTGGGTGGGATCTTTACTGGGGATCTAATTGAGGGTTACTAAAAATCTCTTCCTGTTCTGGTGTCAGCCAGTCATGACGCCACTTATTTTAGTAATGTCTGTGATACAAGCAAAATAAATGTAATCCATTCTGATTCAGTATGGAAGCCTAAAGTCACATGAGCTTTTCCTCTGTTTTCTGCATATTTGTTTAAGGCTGGGTTCACACATGTGAACTGGATGTGGGTTTCTCAGCATCCAATTTGCATAGCAGGAGACTGTGACTGGCCCTCTATGGATCCAGTTCACACATCTCCGCAGTGGCTCCGGTGCGAATTGCACAGGGGTCCTGTGGGACTTTTGGTCCATTTCAGGTCTGAATTCAGCCCAAAATTCAGCCTGAAATCGGACCTGAAATGATGAATGGAGATGCACCGGACCCCTGCTGGGAGCCGCTGCACTCTCCAGTGTGAACTCCGCCTCAAGCGCGTTCCCAGCAACAAATCAAACCAATCAACGAACTCCTAATGCTGAAAAAGACCACTAGGCCACTTTGCAACTACTTGCAAGTTCAGTGTACTGTGTATGTGTGTGTATATATAAATAAATATGTTTCATAACTATGATTCTGCTTATTACTCCAAATAAGAATTATATGGAAAATAAAAACAAAAAAATAAATAAAAGTGAATATGTTGTTTATATATGAAAATCAATAATTGTATTTTTTTCTCATTAGGAAATGGCAATAAGGGCTTTGAAGCAGACGGGGAGTAGAAGCATTGAAGCAGCTTTGGAATTTATCAGTAAGATGGGTTATCTGGACCCTCGCAATGAGCAGATTGTCCAAGTCATCAAACAGACATCACCAGGTAAAGTACTTGTATATTATCCACCTGTGTGCAGCATAAATACGATTTTATGGTGCTGGTGTTATATTCTGTTTAGATTACCGTATATATATTCATATATTACAGAAATTACAACTAATCACTCAGTACATTTGACTCCTGTAATTCATTTTGCCAGTCCAATATAAAATATAATAATTTATATTTTTGCAAATAGCCATAGCATACTGCAGGGGTGTCCACACTCGATTTCATCACAGGCCACATTGGCATTATGGTTGCCCTTGTATTTGTAAGACTATATAAATGTATCTACTCGTTATCATATTAAACATGTGCCTCTGCATTGGACTTTTACTGGCTTTAGTAATAACTTATGATACCAGCAGTGTGTGACCCTCCTTTTCAACTGGCATAAAATTGTATTATTATCATAATAATTAAAAGCAGATGTCAAGGCCCCCCCACCATTAGAAGTCAAGAGTCCCCCACCCCTCTTTTACATCACAAGAGTCCCCCACCCTCTTTTACATCACATTGCTAGAGGCAGAGCTGGGAAGCAGAAGGTGCAGGGTCTGGAGGAGGGCTGGGGTACCTGGAGTATTAAGGGGAGCTAATAGCAGGCACATACAGGTGGCTGCCAGTATTTTCAGAAGTGCTATACCTAGGGCACTCCTGTTATGCAAATATGAGTAAACTGAACTCAGATCTTGACAAAATAGGGGTTTTGGAAGGTACATGGCTGATTAGGTTCAATATTTGGAAAATCAAGTTAAAGTGGAGTTCCATCCAAAAGTGGAACTTCCGCTGATCGGATTCCTCCCCCCTCAGGTGTCACATTTGGCACCTTTCGTGGGGGAGGGGGGAGAGGACACCTGTCTTTGACAGGTGTCCTTTTCCACACATCCGGGAGCTCGGGCCGGCGGCCGCTGACATCAGCGACCCGGCTCCCTCCTCGCTCTGCTACTGGCCGCCAAGCCAATAGCAGAGCGCAGCAGAGCCTCACGCATGCGCAGTAGGGTGCCCAGTGCGAAGCTGTAACTCTATGCTGCCAGGTTCCCTTACCCGCAATGACCGAGGCTGCACCCGACCCCCGATCCGAAGATCAGTGGCGGGTGCCGACATCGCTGGACTCCAGGACAGGTAAGTGTCCTATTATTAAAAGTCAGCAGCTACAGTATATGTAACTGCTGACTTTTAACTTTTTTAGTTCTAAGCGGACCTCCGCTTTAAGCTCTTTTGTGCCAAAAAAAACATGAAAATTACTTATGAAGAGGGGCTCCCCTGGGAGAAGCAGTGATTGAAAAGGATCTGGTGGTTGTTGTAGATCAGACTTGGCAATAGCATGCAATGCCAAGCTGCATCTAACAAAGCTAGCAAAATACTGTCATACATTAAAAAGGACATGCATTCAAGAGATAGATCAATAATTCTACCACTTTACAAAACACTTTCTATATCAAAAATCTCACACAGGTATAGAACACATCCTAAACCTCACTGTTGATTCCCGAGTGTGATGGACAGATTCCCCTATCAATAATGAATAATGTTGGTGACAGAAGGGGGTGGGCTAGAGCTTGGATAATGCAGTGAATAATGTATATTTATGAATACAAAATGCATAAAAAAAATCTAAATCACATCAGTGTTTGGTGTGTTCATCTTTTGCCTTTAAAACCTCATCATTTCCTCTAGGTATACTTGCACCCAGCTTTCTAAGGTATTCGGCAGGTAGGTTTTTCAAAACTGCTAGGAGAACGAGCTACAGTTTTTCTGTGAATTGAGGCTTACTTAGTTCCCTCATTTTGCACCATGTAATCCCAGACAGATGCCCTCATAATGAGATCAGGTCCCTGTGAGGGCCATACCATGAAGATAGTTTTTATGACTTTGGCTGTATGTTTGGGGTCATTGTCCTGCTACAGCAGCGGTCTTTACTTGGCCCTTGGGGTAGTGTTCCATCCACTGACACCAACAATGAGGCATAATTCCTGTTGCTGGGACCAAAAATGGGGCATTATTCCTCCCACTGATGCCAACGATGGGGCACAATTCCTTCAATTGATGCCAACTATGGGCCACAATTCTTCCCACGGACACTAGCAATGGGGCACAATTCCTTGTGCCGACACCAACGATGGGGCAGAATATCTTTCATTGACACAAATGACAGGGCACTATTCCTCCAGTGACACCAATGATAGGACATTTTCCACTCCTACTACCCTAGTCTGGCCCTCCCTAAAGTCTGAAGGACAGTAAACTGGCCCTTTTGTTTAGAAAGTTTGGAGACCCCCTGTGCTACAGAATGAATTTAGGCCTGATCAGATTACTTTCTATTGGGATTGCATGATGGGCACTTATTGCCTGTACTTTTCAACTATGAGGAGACTAATTCTGACCAATACCCAAACCTGCAAAGAACCTTCACCATGCTTCACAGTTGCTTGCAGACACTCCTCCTTGTGCCACTCTCCAGGCCTCTCCAGTAAAAAAAAAAACTTTCTGTTACAGCTCAGGATTTAAAACTTGGATTTACCAGTCCAGCCTTGGGTTTGTGTTAGAGGTATGGCTTTTTAGCTTCAAGACTTCAGTTAGGACCGCTTCTGACAAGACTTCCCTGAACTGTAGATGGGTGCACCAGCGTCTCACTGGTTTCTGCCAGGTCTGAGCTGGTGGTGCCACGGGACAAGAAATCACAATGTGTCTTTCATCTTTTGCCATTTCCTTAGGAATCCACTGCATTTTTGGTCTCAGTGCTGCCTGCATTTATGTGCTTCTGCAGACGAGCTTGGACAGCACATCTGGAAATGCCTATCTTGCTTGAATTTTCTGCCTGTGAAGACCTTATTGATAAGGCCACCCTGTGTCTTGTTGCTTTGCCCAGGCTTGCCAGTGTAAGTTTTTTTTACATTGGTAGTGATCTTAAAATGTTACTAAACCCTCAACAGTAAAATCAGTTTGTATATGCAGCATATCATGCTTCTTATACTCACTGTGGAACTAAAGGGGTTAATCCTCTGCATTGTGTAAAAATGCTGTTTTATGCTGTATGCATAGACCCTTCCCTCCTGCACTGTCTATCTGGGGAAGGCCAGCTAACACAGGCAAGGTAGCTCACCTGCACATGATCAGTTGTATCTTTTATGCTGGAGAGAACATTTACTTGTTCTCAGAGATTCCCCTCGCTGTGACAGCAGTACGGGTAGAGGTTTCCCTTACTAGCTGTCAGTTTTGAAACCAGCGCAGCCATGTGGGGCTCCACCCACATGGCCACGTCATTCATTTACAGAGCTTTGTGTATAAATGAACTACAGGCCCCGACATCTTTAGCGGCTGTCAGCTTGTAGTTCTCAATGAACTGCCGCAGCGATTTGGAGCACCGCTGCCATGGTAGATTACTGAGTCCTCCTGTCAATGTATCCGCCTGCCCGTATGGGATGTAGGGTACACAGATACACTGACAGGTCTGAAGGAGACCTGCATGGCACCAAAGATCTGCTGATCGCTGGTGCAATGCTTTATAAGCTCCAAAAAAATAAATGCACATTTAATTTTTTTTAACTAGTAGATTTTCTTAATTTCCACACAGCTGATTATGTTAGATTTCATGACTGTATTTTCACCTGTTCATCATTAGTACCTGTTTGGTATAATTGTTTATTCATGCACTGTACCATATGCCTGCAAAAATGCTTAGCTGTGTTCATATGTACCTGAGAGACTTGATAATGATGTTTTAAAGGCAAAGCCAAATATTGAACTGATTTTCTTTTTTTGTTCTGCACTCTGTAGGTTGGCAAGTTATAAATAAAACTATTCATTTCTATATTATTGAAAGCTTCCTCACTGTACAGAATAATATAAAACTTTTGCAAAATTCTGTGTTTGCATTGTTTTACACTGCCATTCAGTGCAGGTGTGTCTTCTTTTGTGCGTTGACCCACGTTGAGAGCCTTTCAAATGAATGGCCCACCTTTATACAACACACCTCAGTACATATAAACGAGTGCGTTAATGCAGCACATATGTGTGAATAGGCCCTGTGCACATGGGGGTATCTAGCTGATGTGTGTCCCTTCCGGAGTTTTTATGTGCCTGGGAGGAACGGCGCAGCGTCCAGCTTACTGCCTTACGTTGACAGTACAGCTAGATGCCCATCGTGTGTAGGGCCTAAGCAGAAAAATGACATAATATATTTATGAACATATTTTATTTAATAAATATTCTCCTTTATCACCATGAATGTCCTAAGTGTAAAGCAGCATATTACAAAGGTGGTATCTTAAAAGACAAAACTGTTCATAAGGAAATAACTGACCAAATAAATAACAGAATTTGGTAATGGGAAGAAATTTAGATTTTTCTCATTTTGATCTAGAACAGTGGTTCTCAACTCCTGTCCTCGGGACCCCACTAACGGGCCAGGTTTGCAGGACAACTGAAATTCATCACAGGTTATATCATTTGCTGCTCAGTGATTGCAGTATTCTAGTCTGCATCTCCCCAAGATAATACTTAAAATCTGGCCTATTGGTGGGTCCCGAGGACAGAAGTTAAGAACCACTGATTTAGAACATAAATAAGTGGAAGTCCTGTCTGTTTATATCTGATATATTTTTTTTTTTCGATTACTCATTTTACAGGTAAAGGCACAAGCCCAAATAATGTTCTTCATCGATCAAGTTTTGAAGGACCAAGTGAACCATTTCCACCATATCACCCAGTTAATCAGCCATATGAGGGGCCTGGCTTTCCTGCTGAAGGTTCCACTGCGCTTAATGATGTACCACGGCAATATATGGACTACTTGCTCTCTGCTCCCCAGGCTGGGGCTATGAATGGACCATCACAGAGGCAACCAGCACACAACCCTCCTGGAAGCCACCAACATCAGCAGAAGGCTTATGCCACCGGTGTTGAGTCTCCTGCAATAACTTACACTATGGGAAACCACACAAGTCAAGGTCTACCCTTGCAGCCTTCTCATGCTTCAAACAGTCCCCATTATAGCCGACAGCACCTCATTGTCCAGGGGGACCCTATGGGATACGGTGTCCAAAGAACGCCATCATTTCAAAACAAAATGCAACAAGAAAGCAATTATGTAAATATTCAGGGCAAAGGTCCAGTGCCACAAACTAGCCCAGGTCATACATATCAGCAAGCACCAGCAGGCCTTTACATGCCACATCCTCACCACAAGCAGTCAAGTCCTTCTTCTCACCAGATGCTGGTTATGTCAAGGGGATCTCCATATGCAAATGAGTATCCTGACGCACCACAGAATCCCTTTCCTCCATCACAGAACAGCCTAAACATGGATATATATGATATGAGTGGTGTTTGCCAATGGCCAAATACCCAGCATCGCCGTGATTCTCTTCAAGGGCCTGGAATAGATGCTTCTCCACGACAGCATGTGTCTTTTAGAACAGAATCGCAAGTACCAAGCCGCACCAACTCGTTTAATAACCACCAACAGCCTAAACAGGTGCAACTTCGGCAAACTCCTCAAACCAAACCTGATTCAACAATGGCTTCACTTAATACCATCACTGCTGTTACTGCCACCCATATTCTTCAGCCAGTGAAGAGCATGAGGGTGGTTAGACCAGAGCCTCAGACAGCCGTTGGTCCATCCCATCCTGGATGGCTAGCATCACAAGCACAGGTGGCAGAAAATGTAGAGATGCATGAGCCACATCCATTATCTATCAGTGGGCCAGGTCCTTATGGGATTGATGTGGATTATGGCAACCAGGACATGAGATTTCCACCGCCACCTTATCCAAAGCATCTTTTGCTCCAGAACAGCTCAGAGCAACATGATATGAACTCTTTAAGTAAAGGTGTAGAGCAGAACCTTCGGATTGTTGATAATGTAACTTGCAACCAAGCAGAGGAAGCCAATGGAGAAGTAAAACATGAGAAAGTAAGCAAGAGTTCCAAAACCACAAAATCTGGAAAGGACAAAAAGCAGATTCAGACATCTCCTGTACCAGTGCGTAAAAATAGCAAAGATGAGGAGAAGAGAGAGTCCAGAATTAAAAGCTACTCTCCTTTTGCCTTCAAATTCTACATGGAGCAGCATGTAGAGAACGTCTTGAAAACCTATCAGCAAAAGATCAATAGAAGGTTACAGTTGGAACAAGAGATGGCAGAGGTAATTGCTATCGTTCTTTTATATGTATATTGATTCTTCTTTTTTTTTTTTTTTTTTTTTTGGTGGAAGACCTTGTCCATTCACAAAACATCTTGTATTCTTTTCACTGAATTCAAGATGTTCTGTGAATGGATGAAAGGTTTACTCACCCCTTTTCTTCTCTTATTTTGGTGTCAATGCTGTGCTACTCACTGTTCCACTTGCCAAGGTATTAAGTTGTAACTGAGCTTTACATGAGTATCTACAGATGCATTCATTCTATAAATCTGTGTTTTCTATACCTCTCCTGCTGCTTCTGATTATTTCTCCTTGAGCCATCAGATCATGAGTCATTAGGGGGAAACCCAAAACTAAATCTCATGAGACTGGCATCCAAAGACACGGTGCCTTAGATGATTTCACACTGCAGATATACATTTTGAAAGCATAAAGGGGAATTGAACCTAAAAAACGCCTGGCAAGCAGGAGTTTTATGACAGAAGAGAACCTATTGGTCTCTTCTGCCATAACTGCTTCTCCCTTCCTGTCAGTGTTAATATACACTGAGCCATGCATATACCTCTCTTTGTGCCATAATGATGTGACTCTTGTGTGCCCGTGTGTATGCATGGGAGTGACTTTATTGCAGCCTAGACAATCAGGTGGCTATACAGTCCGAACTCTGAAGGAAGACTGGGAGTAGATTGAAGTGCTGGTCAACAGTGGGAGCACTGACAACACAGCGCTTGAGGTGATCGTTTGGCTGGTATGTCTGCCATAATGCGTTGATAGTCTGATCATAAAAGCCATTATGACTAACGGCTCCAGGGGACCCATTTAAAAAAAAATAAGTTACAGACATAATTCTTCTTTTAAGGCATGGGTGCTAGGCAAAGGATATCCATTTACACCCTCCTCCCGGTCTGATCCAGCCCACTAAAAAAAAAACGGAAGGGGATCTGTCCTCTTCTGTTAAGGTGGATCGGATTATTTAAAGCTGTTGTGGATATTAAAATTTGTTTTATTACCTATTTGGGTTTTTTTTTTTTTTTTTTGCATGATGGCAGCGTCTCAAAGTTGTTCTCATTGTACTTCGGCATGGTTTTTTCTTTTTTAATAGAAAGTTAAATTGCCCTTAAATGTTCATGCAATATAGCGACTGATCAGACATTGGTATGTATGCGGTATTAGAAGCAGGTGGCATATCTTCCTAGGCAAGGCATATAGACAGATCATGGGCACCAATAAGGAATACAACTTCGTTAAAATTAGATGAAGCTGTCATTTATTTACTATATTTAGTGGCATTTTGCTGCTTCACATATTTCTAGATAGTCTAATTCTGACTGTTCTGTGAACAGCTGTGGAGAGAATAATCTAGCCAGAATTCTTGAAGCTTTCCCTCTGCCTCCAATTCTGTTTGAATAAATGAAATTCCCTATTCAGTATTTATTAAAAATAGCACCTTAAGGAATGAACTGCACTGAAGTATCATAGCAATTTATTCCAAGCACTCGGCCTAAGAATAGGAGCCCAAATATTGTCTGTCCTGAAGAGGAATTCTTCCCAAGAGTCAACAACGCATTCATTTAATGCAGGGTAGAAGATTTCTCAAAACATAGTATGAGAGTAGTAAAGGACAAAGTGCCTCACCTTGTTTCAATAAATTCCATTATTTTATATTGCATTGTATTACATCAGGCTTCAATGTTTACTTAAACTAAACCAGTCTCATACCTGATCAATTCAAATTGAACATATGGGGATATTGGGAAAATAGGGGGGGGGGGGGGTGTATGAGCAATCTTAAGCCTTTGCAGGAAAAAAATTTAAAGGACTTCAGCTGCCTGTATCTCATGATCTACTGGTCATTTTTGACATTCATCATCCCCTAAATGTTTGTCATCATATCTTAGGCCGGGTTCACACTGGTACGACGCGACTGTTGTACGACTGTCATCCTACTTTGCCCTGCATCTTCAGTCCTACAGGTCCTACTTCCATCCGACTTGAATGAAAAGGATACAATTTCGCTCCGGCTTTGAGATAGTCGGACATCTCCTTTGACCAATCAAAACAATCCCAGTGTGACATAAATTCTTTTTAAGGTCCTGTTCACACTGGTGCGACATGCGCTCCGACTTTGGGAGCACATGCCGCATGACATGTACAAATCAATGGTTCCCTATGAGAGCCGTCTTAACTGATCCGACTTTAGAAAAGGTTCCTGCACTACTTTGGTCTGTTTTCAGCCCATTTAATATCACTGAAGTCGGATCAAATTCGGATCCTTGTCCTAACTGTCCAACTTGTGACATCCGACATGGTGATTACAACAACAGGAAAAAAAATTTATGTCACACTGGGATTGTTTTGATTGGTCAAAGGACAAGTCCGACTATCTCAAAGTCAGAGCAAAATCGTATCCTGTTCATTCCAGTTGGATGGAAGTAGGACTGATGTCACAGGACAAAGTAGGATGACCGTCATACAACAGTTGCATCGTACCAGTGTGAACCTGGCCTTACTGCTGTTGTAATCACCATGTCGAATGTCACAAGTCGAATGGTTAGGACAAGGATCCGGATTTGATCTGACTTCAATGATATAGAATGGGCTGAAAACGGACCAAAGTCAGACCAAAGTAGTGCAGGGACCTATTCTAAAGTCAGGCCGACTTGTGTTGGACCAGTTAAGACGGCTCTCATAAGGAACCATTGATTTGTACACGTCATGCGACATGTGCTCCCAAAGTCTGAACGTATGTCTCACCAGTGTGAACTGGGCCTTAGTCAAAATTCTACAGACTCGTGACATGTTTTTGCATACAAACAGCTACTGATGAAATACAAAGAACTGATTTAGCTTCTAAAGGATTTGTTTCTGTCCATCCACTTCTGAGATTGAAATATCCTTCTCACACAACAAAGCAAGGAGGATGGCACCATTTACAGATAAGAAATAAAGTGGTGTCCCCTTTCTACCCCCAGCCTTCTTGCATGACAGTGAAGGAGCAGCGTCAGACTGATGAGGTCATCCGTCTGCTTCCTATCAGCTTGTTCCTTGTCAACATAATTGCATGCAGTACACCGAAATTGGTTCCTAGCCCCGTGCCCCTAACCTAGTGTTCAATTCAATAAAAAATACATATATACAAAATGTATTCTGCTACATTTCTGTGGTAAAAATAACCCAAATCAGTGTATATTATTTAGTCTGTGTGAAAGTTATAGAGTCTACAAACTATGGTATATATATTTGACAATCGATCAGTCCTAATGTGCTGATGGCCTATCTCATTTTTTGAGGCCCGAAAAAGCCAGGACAGTACAAATACCCCCAAATTACCCCTTTTTGGAAAGTAGACAGTCTGAGGTATTTTGAGCAGTTTTACAATTTAAAGTCTTACTAAATCCACGCCCGGAGAAACGCCCGGACAACATGTCAGCTCCCTCAGTGGTGACCGGGCGCGGCTGCGGGGCCTCGTTGTAAGGTAAATATTTCATAATGGGCTAGTATGCGATGTATACTAGCACATTTTTCCTTTGTCTTGCAGGGTTTTTTGTCCAGCAGTTTCTACAGCTTTAAGATAAAAAGCCTTCTGAGTGCAGCAGCCCCCCTCAGCCCCTCTAATACTTACCTGAGGTCCCTCTCTGTCCAGCGATGTCCACGAGTGTCTAAGCCACCTGGGATTCTCCTTCCTGATTGGCTGAGACAGAGCAGCGGTGCCATTGACCCCTGTCAATCACAGTCAGCTAGCCAATCAGGGGAGAAGGGGGGCGGAGCCAGCCTCCGTGTCTGAATGGACACAAAGGGCTGCTGCTCAGCTTGGGTGCCCCTATAGTAAGCTACTTGCTATGGGGGCACTGAACAGGAGGGAGGGGCCAGGATCACAGAAGAGGAGGATCTGGGCTGCTCTGTGCAAATCTACTACAACAGAGCAGGTAAGTATAACATGTTTGTTATTTTTATGGGGAAAAATTATGAGACTTTGCAATCACTTTAAGCCCAAATCTATTTTTTTATTATTATTTTTGCTGCCTGTTTCTCAACTGGGAAGATTGCCTCTTACCTTGTCTGCCTAAACCACCAGGACAGGGAGATAGGCATCACTTGGTGAGGAAAACACAAATGACATTAGAAAACATGACAAGAAATGAAAAAGTGCTTTTTTCCATGTTGTGAAAATTCCCTATCACTTCATTGCCTTGTGACATAAAAGAACATTTTGGATGAAGTTAGGCTTCAAATGGTTGTTGAAGATTTTATTTATATGGGTAAGCAGTATGATATTATGTTTTGCTTTTGTTTAGAAGAATATTCTCAGCTTGCCCCATAGCGATAGCAGTTACAGTTTTAGCTGCACAGCTGAATGACTGGCTTGTGTATATTTTTGTAACACTAATTATACCTCTATTTTTACCCAAATCCCTGCTGATAGTGAAGGCAGCTTGCCTGCACTGCGTAGGGCTCAGTAGAAGTCACGAACAGTGCTGCCGGTAGGCGGTCAGTCAGCGCTTTGTTCTTGCTGCACATTTCTAGAGGTGTAGGATGTTTGCGTGGTGCGGAAGATCCTAAAATGTTTTAGTTTGCTGATTAGGAATAATTAGCACAAGTTGCTTCTCTTCTGTGTGAGGCTGTACTTTTGATTTGAAACCCTTCATTTTTATTCCATCTTTGAGGTCTAAATAAAGCACAACAAAAGCAGTGTACTGTAATTTCTGTGTTCTATTCCCTATGACTAAAGTTGGCTGTAGACAACGATAGGGAAAACATCGCTATAAATATTTCAATAAAAAAAATCTCCCATCCTAAATTCGAAAATACCCCACATATATTCGCATACATAATCCTTATGTCAGGGCTTGACAAATCTGCTTTGAATCTAGGAGTCAGCTAAAAAAAGTTAGGAGCCAGTTTTTTTTAAAGTGATTGTTAACAATCACCTTGTAAGACAACCCATTCAATTTAACCGCTTCCAGACCATCCACGGCATATCTACTGCCGCAGGGCCCTGTACGTGATTTTGTGCACGCCATCTAGGGGGCGCACGCACACAGCCGGAACGCCGCTCCCACTGTGATTGGACACCGCAAAAGCCAATCAGCGTGTCTAGTGGCCACGATGGGCGCCGGGACCCACTGAGCACTTGGAGGAAAGGCAGAACGGCAGTCTGCCTATGTAAACAAGGCAGACCGCTGTTCTGTCAGAGAGTAAAAAAGAGATCTTGTGTTTCAGCTAAGCTGAAACACGGATCTCTCTTTTCCTCCAGTGCATCCACTCCCCCTACAGTTAGAACGCATTCCTTAGGAGTACATTTAACCCCTTGATCACCCCTGGTGTTAACCCCTTCCCTGCCAGTGTCATTTATACAGTGACAGTACTTTTTTTTTTTTTAGCACTGATCACTGTATTGGTGTCACTTAGGGGTTTATTTACTAAAACTGAAGTGTGCAAAATCTGGTGCAGTTCTACATCGAAACCAATCCGCTTCCAAGTTTTTTTGTCAAAGCTTAATTGAACAAGCTCTAATTAGAAGCTGATTGGCTACCATGAACAGCTGCACCAGACTTTGCACTCTCCAGTTTTAGTAAATCAACCCCTTAGTGTCAGATTTGTCCACCACAATATCGCAGTCCCACTAAAAATCGCTGATCGCCGCCATTACTAGTAAAAAACATTAAAAAAATAAAAGTCCCTAAATCTATCCTATAGTTTGTAGACGCTATTTCTTTTGTGCAAACCAATCCATATACGCTTTTTGGCATTTTTTTTACCAAAAATATGTATCAGAATACATATTGGCCTAAATTGATGAAGAAATTAGATTTTTTGTTTCATCGGGAATGTTTTATAGCAGAAAGTGAAAAATATTGTTTTGTTTTTTTTCTTCAAATTTGTTGGCCTTTTTTTGTTTATAGCACAAAAAATAAAAACCTCAGAGATAATCACATACCACCAAAAGAAAGCTCTATTTGTGGGAAAAAAAGGACATACATTTTATGTGGGTATAGTGTCACATGACTGTGCAATTGTCAGTTACAACAACCTAGTGCCGTATCGCAAAAAATGGCCTGGTCAGGAAGGGGGTAAAAGTGGTTAAAATAGAAATACAAGGCAAAATATTTTTGTGTAGATATAAAAATACATTATGAAAAACTTTTTTTAGTTTCCAGTAGTTGTTGTTGGTACATTTCAGGTAATGCATATCAAACACAAATATCCGATAGAATGGTTATCCATCAAGATCTACCAATGGTAACATTCAATACAGGATACACCACCTACCCCCTCTTAAATATAAGAATTCCCAAGCTCCAGATAACAAGTCTAGGGCTGTAGTCGAAGAAAAAGAAAGGGCAGAGAAAAAAGGGAAAGTGAAGGATAAGTAAGACGTTGGGTGCCATGATAATGCTCCAAGCTTGGACTCCCGAAGCGCCTTCCGCCTCTACAAGTGCCCTATCAGGTAGTTAATCCAAGGCTCCCAAGCCTTTTTGAACTGTGGAATTGTATCATTGAGGATGGCTGAGAGTTTTTCGTTGATCATTATCCTGGATAGCTTGGTTTTACTGAAGTCAAGCGATATCACTGGGGACCTCTATGACTTAAGCTATTGCGATGCGAGCTGCCAAAACGACAAAAGAGGTCAATTTCTGCATACATTGTGGAACTTCTTGTGGATTCTTTTTTAAGGTTTGTGCTCATTAGAGAGTAGAGGAAATGGTATACCCTAATCCAGAATCTACAGACTTTTGGGCTCTTCCACCATATATGCTTTTTTTTTACATTTTTTAAAAAGTGATCACATTCCCTCTATTCTCAGCTGCATAAAAGCTGGCAGGAGGAGAAGCAGCAGCACACTGAGCTTCCCAGTGAATGGCTGTGCAACGGGGTCATGTCAGGACATTGGAGGAAAGCACAATGAGTTCCCAGCATAGCTAAAGAACTGACCAGGGTGTGCTCTCCTGCTTAGTGTGATAAGTATTTAATCGAAAAGCAGAGGGACTGGCAGGAGCACCAGGGATTTCACATAAAGGAAGCAATACAAAAAGAACAGGATACTTTCTTATACAAGTACATGGTACAGCAGGCATATATCAGTAATATGAAGTTTTGGGTTAACAACCGCTTTAAAGTGGTTGTCAACTCTTGACAACCACTTTAACCTACAGGTAAGCCTATAATATGGCTTACCTGTAGGTGCTCTGCATATCTCCCAAACCTGCGCGGTCTAGGAGATATACAGTGTACTGTCATTGTCGACGTCATTCCCCGCTGTGCCGTTTCATACAGTGATCAGCGCTAATTAAATGCACTGTCACTGTACTGATGACACTAGGTATGAAGGGGGTTAACTATGTGCCTAGAAAGTGTAATGTAACTGCTCTGTGTACTGTTTTACTAAGGAATGCAGGAGACAAAAAGCAAGCACATCCCTGCTGTCGGTAGAGAGATCTGTGTCTGCTAAATTTGTTCTCGCTGGAGAAGCAACGCTTGAGAGTGGCCATGATAGTGATTTACAAACATTTCAATGGTGATCCCAACGTAGGACAAAAAAACAAAAAAGAGGACACAGAGCCACACAATGAATTTGGAGGAAAAGCACTTTAACCTTAAACTGTGCAGGGGGGTTTTCACTGCCAGGGCAATAAGGATGTGGAACTCTCTTCCACAATTGGTGGTGGCAGTGGGGAGTGTTGATAGTTTTTAAAAGACTATTGGTCGTGCATCTTAAAGTATAACTAAAGGCAAAACTGTTTTTTTTTTTTTAGTTTTGGATAAAGGTGAGAATGATTAGAACACTTGTCAGTTTTTATTGTGGTCTGTGCCCACATTAAGGAGATTTAGCCTCTCTATTTGTCCTGTTTACCATTATCATTGAAAGTGAAAGTAAAAGAAAATTCCAAATTTTGGGTTGTCCCCAGAAAAGTAATAGGGGGATAATGTTCCAATGGGGAAACTAGTTCTGATGACCTGGAGGTCCCCAAAGACTTTCTTTAACCACTTCCCGCCGGGTGGACGTCCATGGACGTCCTAGACTTTGAGTGGTAATATCTGAATGGTGCCAGCAGCTAGAGGCACCATTCAGATATCATTTTTTACAGCTGGCGATTTTGTACACCCCAAGAACGATCATAGCGGCAGTTCAGCCGCTTGATCGTTCTTGTAGGCAGCGGGAGGGGACGTCCCCCCCCTCCCGCCGCCATTCGGTGCTTCTCCCGTGCCGCCCGTACGATCGGCGGCAGGGAGAAGAGATCCGTCGCCGCTGGAGTGTCGTCAGGGAGATGACTGATGACCATCTGGTCACCAGTCATCTCTATGACCCTCGGAGGACCGGGCGCGATGTTATGACGTCACGCCCGGCCCGGCTTTTGTAAACAAAGCCGTGATCACGGCTGGAAAGGCTGGGATCGGAATTTTTTTT
>BLSH010108124.1:226625-239647 GCA_018402905.1 Glandirana rugosa
AAGTGTGTTAGATGTACTAGCAGATACACTAAACAAATTAAAGCCAAACTCCAGTTGACACTTTGTATGTAGTTATGAAAACCGTTTTTTTTTCCTTTTTGTGATAAAGGTTTTACATAAAAGCTGATCCATTGTTAGTACCCCTGTCAGTGGTAGATGGTTTGCCACGACACTCTAACTGCTACATCTGCAGGACAGCTAGTTCTTTTGGAAAACAACAGACTTACTGGCAGGATTACCAGGGTAAAATAAAATAAAGAAAGGCTAAAAAAAAAAAAAAAAGAAAAAATGCAGCTGTCACATCTAAAAATTGTAAAGCTGCAATATAATGAATGTTTGTTTTTGTGTTTATTACCACTTTAACTTTATAATGTTACTAAGGAGAGGTTACAAGCCGACATAATGGTAATAACCAATTTACACCCAATAATCTTCACCCTCAGGAAAAAAAGCAATTGAATTGCTGCTTATTAACCACTTAATGGCGGGTGATGTACTGGTATGTCGCTCGACTTTGGTTATTCTGGGATGATGCCTGCACCTACAGGCATGATCCCAGTATTGTTTTTCATAAGCGGCGGAGCTCTTTCTTGTAAACGCAATCCTAGCAGCTAAATAGCTGCTCGATTGCTTTCCCAGACTCTCCTTTTCCACTGGGGAACCCAAGATTGCAGCCGGCAGAACCATAGAGGTGATCAGGGACCGAAACTGCCCTGATCAGCTCTATGGCCTAAGAAACCAGAAGCGACGAATATTTTGTCACTTCTGGTTTCGCCAGTTGTAAGCGTTAGTGGTTTGTAAAAAGCATGGGATCATACTGATCTTGGTATGATCTGAAGCTTTTAAGGGCAGAGGAGACCCCAGATGTCTCAGTAAAGGGGCCTGTCACTGCCTATTGTTATCATAGGGGATTATTTTCTGCAAATGATCCTACAAAGTATTGCAACTGCGTTCAGTGGATTGTGGGTGCAGTGCACAGGCTCCTGCCAGCTCTTCCTCCAGCATACTGAAGTAGGGACTTTCAGGTAGAGAGATATTTGTATGATTGATAAGATGTCCATAATCTTTGTTATTATAGTTAAAATTATTTTGTATTGTTTTGTAGGTAATAAACTGGGAGAACACGCTTCACATTCCCCACCAGGTTAACCTGAGCCCAGAAGCGACAGATCTAATTACCAATCTTTGTTGTGCAGCAGAGACCAGACTGGGGAGGAATGGAGCTGATGAAATAAAGGCTCACCCCTTCTTTAGTACCATGGACTTCTCTACTGACATTCGGCGGCAGCCAGCACCTTATGTCCCAAAAATCAGTCACCCGATGGACACTTCAAACTTTGATCCGGTGGATGAGGAAAGCCCCTGGAACGACAGCGGGGACAGCACAATGGCTTTGGACACACTCATGTCTCCCAACAACAAACACCCAGAACATGCCTTTTATGAGTTCACTTTCCGCAGGTTCTTTGATGACAACGGTTACCCATTCCGCTACCCTAAGCCATCTCGCGTGGAGGCACTGCCCTCTGAAGAAGTGCGCGAAGAAAGTAGGACAAAATCTGGTGAAACCGAAAGCTGCCAGCCAGTCTACGTGTGAACTAAACCGACACGTTTTAGAAAATGTTGATAGTTTATTTGCCAACAAGATCTTTCCATTAAAGACATGGTAACTTTGCACATTTCTGGGAAATAATTGCGACTATGTGTCCTTATAAAATGCACAGCATTCTGAAGGGAGTTGTCACCATCTTGCCATGATATGACGGCAAGGAGAAGAACATATGTATCTGAACAACTGTTGAACTTTGGATGTTCTTGGTACTTTTTTTGCACCTCACCATTTTGACCTTCACACGTAACCATCTCACAAGGCCATTTCTTGACGTGAGCTGTGTAAGCTTTGAAGGTCTCAGCAAATAACCAAAGATGATAAAGCCAGATAAAGGCTACAGTTTGTTTGCTTTGTTCTCTGTATGCAAGCAACAAGATGTTACTCGGGGTAGTTGGACAACTCAGTTGGTCTGAACTGGCAGCAGAATATCACTTAGTGGGCATACTACCCCTTTACTTTTCATGTCTGCAGAGGAGGCACATTCTGTGTTGGAGAACTTAAACCATATTCTTAAACCTACATCCTTTCCACGTGCTGCATTTTGGCTTTTAAAATTACAAAAGGGTCCGCTCACTTCAATGTATTATTCCTATTTATCTTACCATCCATCCCATACTGTGACACACAATATAGCCAGTATGGCAGTGGACTGCAGTGCAGATAAAGTGAAATCTGCTGGGATCCATAGTCATCGGAAATGCTATTTTGTGGCCATTGAAGGAGTCTATCGTTCCACACAAAGTACATGCCATATATTTGTATTGTACCTGTAAAACATCAGTTACTGACGACCTCAACAATAATCTATATATAAATATATATATATTTTTTTTTTTTTAGAAAGAGCACTTATATATTTTCTAATACGTACGTTTATATATGTCTTTGCAGAATTTTAACATGACATAACATGCTGCTGTTTAAATTTTTTTCTATTGTTTTCATATGAGGTATTTTATTTGATTTCTAAATTGGAAAGACCATACGACTTGCCAGGATGGGGGGAGAGCAGTGTTTGGCAGAGGGTGTTTATGGAAAGTGATTGTAGAAACTTTTAGTTTATTTTTTAAAATATTCACTAGCCTGTTTCTGCCTTACATGACTTACAGGTAGGGTTAGTTTGAACTAAATAATTTGAGCTTAAAGTGTATGAAAACCCTGACAATGAACTTTCTTGCATTTGCTCCCTTTTGGTCTGTTGAATATACCATACAAAGCGTTGAATAATTATATCTTAATATGTGCAAAAAAAATCTGCTAATCCTGCTAATATTCCAGGAGCTCATAATGTCCAGCACTATATGCCAGTGCAGTACTGAAATCTCAGCCAGTGTTATTAGCCCTGCACAGTTCATCTTTGTAAACTGCAGAACCACCTGCCTCCTATGCTAAAGAGGTGGAAGGTGCTCTGTAGTCCAAAACAGAAGTGAGCAGCATATGGCGACAGTTCTACCCTTCCATAAATATATAGAGGGGCTGTTATGCTAGGACAAGAAGTGTGTTACAGGCACAATCACCAGGTAAAAATTTAAGGGAAAAAGCCAAAGATTAGAAAACGATTGCAGGCTCCATATGAGGGGTGTGAGTTGCAATATAGGACATTTGTGTGCTTGGGTTTATATACACTTTATGCCAGATCACTTTTGAATCAGTGATATTTAGCTGCATTTTGCCAAGTGCTTTATCAATGTCATTTGATGGCCGCCTGCCATTTACAGAGGCAGACCTTAAAGCTCGGTTCACACTGCCATGACTTGGGATCCGACTTGCGAGACCCCAAGTCGTGTGACATGTGAAATCCCATTTTAGTCAATGAGAGTTATGTTAATTAGCACTAATGCAGTCGCCCCAACTTTAGAAAATGTTCCTGTACTACTTCAAGGCGACTTCTAACAGACTTGTGTCCATAGATTTAAGGGAACAACATGAATATTTGCCAGCACACCACGCATCAACAGGTAGCATCCAAGCAAATTTTTATTGAAGCATGGTTACATCACAGAGCAGGTAGTGCAACGTTTTGGAGTCACGCAGGGCCCCTTCATCAGGCATGCTGAACCAGGTTCCAGCTGGTGGTTGCTACAGCACCCAAATCTTCTAGAGCAGCATCCAGGAATGTGTGCGACGGGAATATGGATTATTACATAGATTTAATGGAAGTCACCTCCAAATCAGATCCTCTCTTCATCTTCTTAATTCATCTCCTTCATCATCATCTTAATTGATGTGATTTGGATCTGACATTACAGGAAGATTACACAGGCATTCCCTGAAGTTGCTTCAAAGTCGTGTCAAAGTTGCATACCAAAGTAGCACTGTAATTCGCGTGACTTTCACGTGTGCGGCAGTGTGAGCCGAGCTGTTAAAGGGCCAGCACTGGCAAAAAAAAAAAGATAAATCCCTTTAGATGCTGAATGCATCCCTAACCCAATATGCAGGTTTGGGTTTGTTGGCAAGCTGGAACATATGCTGGTCGATTTATATCTAATCGGAAGAGATCTATCCAGTAGATTTCCCAGCACTCATCTGCTACAACCCAGTTGTGGGTGGAATTGTCTTGTAATTATGTGGTGCAGTATACTCTTGCATTCTGTAACCATAGCTACCAAATATATGTCTGCTTTAGGCCAGGTTCACACCATATGCAGCAGGGGGTCTGGTGCGTCCCCGTTCACCATTTCAGGGGCGAATCAGGTGAGAATTTTTGCCTGAATTCGAACCTAAAATGGAGCCAAAGACGCACAGGACCCTTCTGTTGTGCGCTTCTGTGGCCGCCCCGAAGCTGTGTGAACCGGCTGTATTGAGAGCTGGTCACAGTCTCCTGTCATGCGAATTTGATGCGGGTTAAACCTGCATTCAATTCGCAAGTGTGAATCCGGCCTTATACTATAACTTCAACCGCTCCCAGGGGGTGAAAAAAGAGAGCCCCTTTTTCCCTAAAGGGAAAGTATTTCTCTAAGTTGGGTAATCTGAAGAAAAAAAAATAGTTTGTAAATTGTAAGATAAAAAAATGAATCTATATATAGATATATATATATTTACTAAATCTGATTGCACCTAAATAAAAGAACCCCCCCCACACACACACACACACACACTGTATGAAAGGCCTATAACCCCACGACATGTGACATCACATCTGTGCAATATTATTCCAATGATTATTTTGCTTTTATAAAGAAAAATAATTCCGAAGGGTTCTGTGCCATTAATTTCTGCCTTCTCACTACTCCTTGGCTGCTGCGTCTTTGCCTGTAAGGTTGTAGTAGGACGTGTGAGGATATGTCTGCACGCTATGTGGTCTGTGAGGTGTTCCTGCCCGCACGCAAGTCCACAGGCTGGTCCTGTGAGACCCTCTGTAAGCGGGAGAAAGAAAGGTGAAGTAGTCATTAGTGTAATAGTGGTGTGATTGCTTATCAAGAGACCGTTGCCAGGTTAGAGGAAGATGGCAGCTCTGCTGTGGCTTTACTAGAGAATGTTGATGTAAAGACTTGTATGATATTTTCTGTCAGTCATTGTCTGTAATACTCTGTATATACCAACAAAGCTTCTTTTCCTGTCACATACTCACAAACGGGGAATCTATTTTGTGAGCTGAGCCATAAACTTAAATGGCTTCTGGAACGTCGGCCAGGTATCTGGTGCATTTTAATAGCTGAATGAGTTTGGCCTTCCATTAATGTTGTGTTTGGCGTCTGCGCCATAAGTCTTCCTGCTGCCTAGAAGTTATTTGCATAGCTGATATCTGCTTGTTTATCATGCTTTATCCATTTTTTTTCATATTTCTAAGAAAAAGATTGTCGGATATTGCACACTATTTAGCACAATGTGGCTGTCATATTGAAGCCCAACTCCAGTCAAGCTCTGGTTTTGGACAGATAAGGGATAGATTCTTATTTACTGCCTGTGTCCTAATTGAAGAGATTTTCCCTCATTTCCTATCAGAACAGAAAGTGAGGATAAATCTCTTCAGTGAAGACTATATAAAAAAGATTTTTCAGTAAAAGGTAGAACCTCTGTCAGGTTATTATCACTCTCTGTGACAACCACTCTCCTCGTGTTTCAGGCCTCATTCACATGGAGAATGAGGGTTGGACACCAACAAAAATCAGCATAGATTTGTGTGATGAGCCGCAGCCAGGCAGCCTGTACAAATCAATGACAGGCACCACATATGAAGTGGTTACATGGGGTAAGGACAGATGGTCCCTGTGCTTAATTAATCCCATGTAGCCTGTCAGTGTGTGGTTATATGTGAACAGCCACGGCACCTGTCATTAATTTGTGCAGGCTTTTTGAATTGCTCACACCTTAGGTCTCCACCGCTAATTTACGCCAATTCTTGGAGATACAGCAGGTAAAATAAGTATTGAACACATCACCATTTTTCTAGGTAAATATATTTCTAAAGATGCTATTGACAAGAAAATTTCACCACACTTCGGTAACAACCCATGCAATCCATACATACAAAGAAACCAAATCAAATAAATTCAGAAATTAAGTTATGTGTAATAAAATAGAATGACACTGGGAAAAAGTATTGAACACCTGCAGAAAGAGAGGTGCAAAAAGACAAGACACCAGCTGAAATCTATCAGTAATTAGAAAGCAATCCTGCCCCTTGTCAGTGCAAATTAATATCTGCTGGTTTAGTCTCAACTGATGGCCTATAAAAATGTGTCTCATTACCAAGGTGTCACACAAGAAACCCCTAATGATGGGTAAAAGCAAAGTGCTCTCTCAAGACCTTTGCAACATTTATTGATGCAAAACATACTGATGGCATTGGTTACAGAAGGATTTCTAAACTGCTGAATGCTCCAGTGAGCACTGTTAGGGCCATAATCTGGAAGTAGAAATAACATTTCACCATAAGCCGGCCACAACCAGGTGCTCCTCGCAAAATTTCTGACAGAGGAGTGAAAAGAATTATTAGAAGAGAAGTAATGCAACCGCCATGGCCTGTATGCACGCTCACCATGCAAGACTCCATTACTGAAGAAAAAGCATGTTGAAGCTTGTTTAAAGTTTGCTGCACGACATTTAGACATGCCTGTTAAATCCTGGGAGAATATAGTCTACTCAGATGAGATCAAAATTGAACTCTTTGGATGCCATAACACACACCATGTTTGGAGGTCAAATGGCACTGCACATCACCCCAAAAACACCCCCATACCAACAGTGAAGTTTGGAGGCGGTAACTTCATAGTGTGGGGCTGTTTTTCAGCATATGGTATTGGCAAACTTCATATCATTGAAGGAAGGATGAATGGAAAAATGTACCAAGACATTCTTGATAAAAATCGGCTGCCATCTACCAGGATGATGATGATGAAATGAGGGTGGACATTTCAGCAAGACAATGATCCCAAACACAAAGGAAACTCTCAATTGGTTTCAAAGAAAGAAAATAAAGGTGCTAGAATGGCCCAGCCAATCCCCTGACTTGAATCCAATAGAAAATCTATGGAAAGAACTAAAGATGATAGTTCATAGCAGAGCCTTATGGAACCTTCAAGATTTGAAGACTGTGTGGGAGAATGGGCCAAAATAACACCTGAGCAATGCATGCGACTAGTTTCTCCATACAGGAGGCATCTTGAATCTCATTATTAACAAAGGATTTTGTACGAAGTATTAAATACATTTCAGTTCGCGTGTTCAATACTTTTTCCCTGTGGCATTCCATTTTATTACACATAACTTAAAGAGGAAGTAAACCCATATAGGGTTTACTTCCTCAATATAACCCTGTAAAGTAGAAGCATAATGGGCTACTATGCATCGCATAGTAGCCCATTATGTGCCACTTACCTGGAAACGAAGCCTGCGGCTTCCAGCAATGTCCCCCGCTCCAGGCCGCATCCATCTTCTGCCCCTCTTCCTTCCGGGGATGCGCGCGGGAGCCGCTAGTCACGGCACAGGGTCAGTGGAGAAACGACACGGAGGCTGTTTCTTCACTGCACATGTGCCGACATGACGTCGGCACATGCAGAACACTGCATATCGCCTGAACCGTACAGGTTTGGGAGATATGCAGGGCACCTACAGGTAAGCCTTATTCTAGGCTTACCTGTAGGTTAAAGTGGTTGTCACAGGTTGACAACCACTTTAATTTCTGAATTTATTTGTTTTGGTCTGTATGTAGAGCTGCACGATTAATCAGTAAAAAGATCGCAATCTTGATTCAACCCCCCTCACAATCTACACCCGACATTTCCTCGATTCCGTGTAAACAATGCAGAGCTGATTTTTATCAACAATCCTCAGTGCTGGGAGATAGAGAAGAGATACAAAGTAACATTTTCTTTTAGAGTAGATCAAAGGGAAGAACTTCCATCTGACAGTTTAACCACTTAAGGACCAAGCCTTTTTCTGACACTTGTTGCTTACAAGTTAATATTAGTATTTTCTCTCTCCCCAAACATTATATATATATATATATATATATATATTTTTTTAGCAGAGACCCTAGAGAATAAAATGGTGGTCATTGCAATATTTTATGTCACACGGTATTTGCGCAGCAGTCTTTCAAATGCAATTTTTTTTGGGAAAAAATACACTTCAGTGAATTAAAAAAAAAAACTAAATAAAGTTAGCCCAATTTTTTTGTATAATGAGAAAGATGCTACGCTGCGAGAATCGTGATCTTTATTCTAAGGTAAAAAAATGTTGATTCTCATTTTAGCCAGAATCATGCAGCTCTATGTGTATGTATGGATTGCATGGGTTGTTACCGACGTGGTGAAAATTCAATGTCAATAGCACCTTTTAGAAATATATTTACCTAGAAAAACGGTGACGTGTTCAATACTTCTTTTACCCACTGTATGTGGCACTAATTGGCCATGTGAGTGAGGCGTTATCCTGCTGTTACAGAGAGATATAAAGGGAGGAGGAATTTCCCAATCCAGTCATGGCAGTCTAATCAAAACTGAAAAAAGGCTGACTGGAGGTGAGCTTTAATCATGTGTCTCAGTATTTGCTGTAAACAAAGGAGTTCTTTAGCCTGTAATGGAAAAAAAAAACACTCTAGCAAATTAGCAAGTTCAGTCTTTTATTTTTCATACAAAACAAGGAATCTGAATGGATGACATCAGCTGTCTAAAAAAGAGATAGCAGATGCCTTCATATGCTTAGAAGTAAGAAAAGTGACCATGGAGATCTTTTGTATTATAAGGAAAATATTCTAAAGTGGAATGAGAAATGGAAATCTCCTCTTGACAAATTCTGCAAATTCTGCAACACTTATATGGGACCCCCACCCACAGTTTTAAAGTCACCGGTCCCTGATCCAGAAAAATGTCTGACAGGTTGGCACAACCGCTTGTCAAAATCTTTCTGGCTACTCTGAACTCACATAAACTCTGACCATTTGAGAACTTCCCAGACCCCCGCAGCCTGCTCATTGGTTACTAAATGTGATGGGATGCCTCCTTGGCCAATAGTTTAGGAGGTGGCCTCACTGTCCACTAGGAAGGTGTGGGAGAGAGCAGGCCATAGTACAGCCTTACAAGTTCTGGTTTGAGTTAGTTTAATAGAACAGCCCAGGTTTTGAGGCTCCTAGGTCCAAACTGAAGAGAGGGGTGCTGCTATCCACTATGCAGTTTACAAACAAGCACTGCAGATATAATGTAAGGTCTCTTTCAGAGAGGTGGAAGTTCTTACCACCCTGTGAAAAACAGTCCATGATGAAACAATTTTCAAAGGGTGGTAGAGCATTGGGTGACAATCATTCCACTGCTGCCTGTTGTGTTTTTTTTTTGTTCGTTTTTTTTTTCGACCAGCAATTTTACATTGTGGGACTGCGGTTGCAGTTCGGTCACATTGGCCTCAATGGATGAGTTTCACACTGTGTGAGTTTCACGCCTGTTGAACTCTGCACCCCAAGTTAAAATGCCAGGGCTGCAAGGCAAAGCATCCGTAGAACGTGTACAGCCCTGTCAGGCTGTAATGTTAGCATTCGGGTGTGCAGCGGTGCTAGTAAATTTGTGGCTCAGCCACCTGTTTCTACTGCTCCCTGGCCACTCACATGAAAGAGCCCTAAAGTTTTCACTAGTCAGGTCTCTTCTTCCAACATGCTGTTCTGGCACACATGGATCAGAGGACAGAGACAGGCCTAATCAATGTGAAATCCTATTACTAATCTGAATACAGCAAACCTCTGTTCCTAGAAGTTGCTGCTCTTCATGTATCTCTGATTTTTGCATTACTTTGTTGAATAAGCCAAAAAAAAAAAAAACAACAAAAACCTTCTTACTGAAAATCAGACTTTTCTTTGACATAAACACAAGAAGCTGATTGTTCTAGCCAAATACAGTTCTTTCTTTAGAAACTTTTGATCATGATTATAACCAAGATAATATTTTTAAAGGTTGGTGGAAAAATTAAAATTCTTTGTTTTCAGCCAAGTACTGACTGCATTGTTACTGCTCCATTATCTCTCGTGTAAATATCTAAAATGGATTTGAAGACACAAATATGACAGCCCACCCTCTACTATATAATGAACGTGCAGCAATTTCATGAAATGTTTCTTTGTTTTATTCCATTATTATTTCATATACGTTGCTTTAGTATTTTGCCATATAATACCCTTAGATATTTAAGCAACACATATATTTGTGTATTTGTTTACAACTGGATGAGAGTTGTGCTTTGGCATATGTTGAGCTTGTGCTGTGACTTTGTACGATTCAGTATTACTGCTTTTTAATAATGCCAAACTCTGATTTGTCATTTACACCTATCTGACAACCTGTATTGTGGTAGTTTCTTTCTCAGGAACTCAATTTATCTGTTATTTATTGTTATATCAACGCCTTTAAAAAGCTTTTACTGGCACAGATTATTATGAAATAATAAAAAATGTAACAAAACTTCTCCTGTGTAGTCTTTTGTACCTCCTAATTAGATTGCAATGAAGATTTTTTTTTACAGCACCACCTGCTGGTGAATTTGGATATTGTGAATTGACCCAAAGATAACCACAAGTGCTGGCAGGAGGAGGCTCTGGATTTCAATGGAGATCAATCGCATAGTCAAAATGTCTTTATGATAAAAAAAACTCTTCATGGTCTCTCAACATTTCATCTAGCGCTTCTGTTTTTTTCCTGTACTAAAGCAGAAAAGAATAGGAATAACTGTTTAGGTCTGGTCTTCCAAATAATATAAGCAGCAACAGGTCACTCATCCCACTGCTGTTTATTAGGGTGTTTGTGAAAACCCCTTTATTCATATGAAAATTACCTTTTTGTTTTTTCAAAAGGTTCCCTTTCCTGCTGATCTAGTGATTTCAGTATTATGAGTCGCCAACCAGAGAACAAGTATGTGGCAAGTGGAGTCAGAACCTCTGATTTTCATACTTGTTCTGGATCAGAACATCACCAGGATTACAAGAAAAATACCATCCTGTCTTTCTGCAGTGCTGCCTACTAGAAGTCCACATGTCACCCAAAAATAGACTCAGAAAACTGCTGTCTGACCAAATACCATAAAACTGTGCTATTGGTTTTGCAGGGATGGATACAGAAAGAGTATTGTAAGAGACAACGTGCCTTTTTTTTTTTAAAGAAAGCTGTTCCAGGCTGATGTTTCTGATGATGCTTTTCAAATGCCTAGGCATTTAGTCAAATGATTACTATGTTTGGTCTACTTAAATCAGCTTCTATTTTGCTGTAACTTTAAACACACAATACCCAGCGCTCACAGTGAATGTTAGAAAATTGAATAAATTATACGTGAAAAATATATTGATTAAATAAACACTAAAGACTCATGCACACTGGACTTTTTAGACAAGGAAGGAGAGGGGCCTCTAAGTGCAATATGCAAAGACTTTTATTGAGGACAGTAAGTTTAAAAACACTCACAAGATTGTGGATAGTAACAGCATGGGAATCTAGTCCAATGGCGGCATCACGATCACACTGGGTCTTGGTACACTGTAAGGCTGTAACCGTTGTCAGAGAAGCCGTTCGGAAACTGTGTAGATGGTAGTGGCCAGCTGATTCCAAAACGAGGCTTGAACAGCAGATAGGACCAGACGCAGGTGGCTGACGTCACAGGCAATGCGACGCGTTTCCTCGGGCAGGACTAGTAATGTAGTAGGGCATGCTGCTATATATCGGAACGAACAGGGGGAGGGACAAATGGACTGACAGCAGCACAATCATGTGATGATCACAAGAATATTTGTAGCAACGATGCATACCGAGATGAATAAAAACACAATAAAAGTAATATTGAACAACATAAGTAAGATTATAAACATCTATAACGGTGGCTCTCTGCATGGCAATGTGAGAGTGTATTGACATTAGAGTCAGTGTGGATAAGACTGAATGTAAGATATAGACATAAATAACAATGTCAGTGGGAGACTATCTTTGTCACTCGTTTAGACGGATGCCATAAATAAGCCAATAAATAAATATGGATATGGACAAGGCTATCTCCAAAATAGGTATGTGTATATATAAAAAAAAGGTGATACATTAATTTAAAAACGCATGGGTATATTAAAAACGTGGAGGAGAAATTAACATAAGGGAAAGTGGGTTTAAAATTATATATGTGTATACATAATACATCTACAGATCGTTAGCAAAAATTCATGTATATATGTGGTGTATTAGTCCAGTTGTATGCCGCATGGGTGTACACACAAGAGTCCCATGCTTCTCTCAAGTATGGAGCATGAGAACTCCATCAGTAGACACCATACCACAAACAACAAAACAACAAAACACCACACATGGATTCGGTAAGAGCATATTGTCAAATGACCAATTAATATGGGAAATTATGATGAGTGAAGAAGATACATATCATACACTAAAAATATCATACAGTAAAAATTAGCTGAGCAAAAGAAAGGGGGGGGGGGGACGGACATAAAAAATTCAGAAAGGATACGTAAAAATTCATCACATAGATATATATAGGCACTCATAGGCTAAAGATGACACATATAATGCGTTGTTGTACACACACGTGAATTATATTCGTCTAAAATAAAAATAGATATAAAAATAAGGATAAAAAATGAAAAAAGGATTTACAAGATAGAAGATGTTTCTATACTTTCGTTTAAACCCCCAGGTGAGAGAACATCTAACGTGTAAATCCAAAAGGTTTCACGGGCACAACGTTTTTTAAAACGTTCTGCTTCTGGAAGAGAAGAAGAGATCTGTTCTATAACCCAGACCCTCAAACCTTGTGTGGATTTTTTATGGGTCTCTAGAAAGTGTCTGGGTACACTGTGGTAGTGTTTTCCCTCTTCGATGAGCCTACGGTGTTCGCCAAATCGACACCTTAAAGGACGAATAGTGCGGCCCACATAAAGCAAGCCACATGGGCACGTGAGTCCATACACTACAAAATTTGATGAACAGTTGAA
>BLSH010108124.1:325793-339056 GCA_018402905.1 Glandirana rugosa
ATGTCATACACAACACGGACGAGTGAGTACAAAAGAAATTTTTCCATGTAGGACATATAATGGTTAAGGGGGTTAAAAGATTTCGTGAACACACTTTGTTCCCGGCTTAAGCCGAGAGACCCGGTAAATTACACCGGGAGCGTGGAGAGGACGTCCTAGGAGTGGAGCTGGGAAACAAAGTGCAGAGTCTGGAGGAGAGCTGTAATCTGCTGAATGCTGAGGCCAAGGGAGGTGGAGAGGAGGCGGTGCTGTGGTTGCACAGAGAGTAGCAGGATCTAGTGGAGGAGTTCTGTCCTTTCTGCTGCTGACTGCTGAAACAAGGTGAGGGCAACAATGAGGGGGTTTCTGCAGCTGCAGGAGAGGTGCGAGGGCCACATTAAATGGCCCAGAGAGCCGAATTCGGCCCTTGTTTCACACAAGTGCTTTAGAAAATTGGGGGAATTGGTAATATACAGGATGTACCTTTTTAAAGAAAACATGAGTGAGCAGGCACAACACATACTGTATATACTCGAGTATAAGCCGCCTCGAATATAAGCCGAGGCACCTAATTTTACCACAAAAAATTGGGAAAAGTTATTGACCCGAGTATAAGCCTAGGGTGGGAAATGCAGCAGCCAGAACACAGGGACAGGGAGCCAGAACACAGGGACAAGGGAGCCAGAACACAGGGACAAGGGAGCCAGAACACAGGGACAGGGGAGCCAGAACACAGGGACAGGGGAGCCAGAACACAGGGACAGGGGAGCCAGAACACAGGGACAGGGGAGCCAGAACACAGGGACAGGGGAGCCAGAACACAGGGGACAGGGGAGCCAGAACACAGGGGACAGGGGAGCCAGAACACAGGGGACAGGGGAGCCAGAACACAGGGGACGGGGAGCCAGAACACAGGGGACGGGGAGCCAGAACACAGGAATTGTAGCCAGGACACAGGGACAGGGAGCCAGGACACAGGGACAGGGAGCCAGGACACAGGGATTTTAGCCAGAAGAAAACATGAGTGAGCAGGCACAACACATACCGTATATACTCGAGTATAAGCCGCCTCGAATATAAGCCGAGGCACCTTATTTTACCCCAAAAAACTGGGAAAAGTTATTGACCCGAGTATAAGCCTAGGGTGGGAAATGCAGCAGCCAGAACACAGGGACAGGGAGCCAGGACATGGGGATTTTAGCCAGGACACAGAGACTGTAGCCAGAACACATAAGGAATGAGTAAGGTAGATTCACATTAAACAGAGCCACGCAGTTGCTGTGCTTGTAACTGTGACTAATCACATTGGAATGCAGAGAATGCTGAGAGAGAGCTGCAGATCTTCACTGAGGTCAGGAGAGAGGCATCAGATTTTCATCTTGATGTCAGGGAGGTAGGCGGGACACTGAGGGTGTTAGCTGTTCAGTCCCGCCCACCTCCCCAACATCAAGATGAAAATCTGACACCTCTCTCAGCATTCTCTACATTCCAATGTAATTAGGTCACAGGTACATGCATAGAACGGCTCTTAGAAGCAGCGCGGCTCTGTTTAATGTGAATCTAGTCATCACCCACAGACACTGACTCTAGTATAAGCCGAGGGGGGTCTTTTTCAGCACAAAAAATGTGCTGAAAAACTCGGCTTATACTCGAGCATATACTGTATTTATTTTATTTCTTATGGGACCCATATTGAACTGTAGGTCATAACAGAATGGTACAATCCTAAAAAAAAACAAAAAATGGCAAAAGGTAAACAAATGAAATGTCCCCTGTTCAAAAGTCTGCATACCCTTAGTTCTTAATACTGTGTATTGCCCCCTTTAGCATCAATGACAACATGCAGTCTTTTGTAATATTTATCTATGAGACTCCTGAATTCTTGCAGGTGGTATAGCTGCCTATTCATCTTGGTAAAATGCCTCCAAGCCATGCAGTCATTGGTCGTCTTGCATGAACCGCATGTTGAGATCTTCCCAGAGTGGCTCGATGATCTTAAGGCTGCTGTAACCATTCGAGGGTCAACGTGGCCATGTGTTAAGCATCATTGTTGTGCTGGAAAGCCCATAAGCGTCCCATGCGCAGCGTTCATGCAGAAGAATGCAAATTGTATTTTCTGATAACATGCTGCATTCATCTTGCCATCAATCTTCACAATATTCCCTGTGCCTTTAGAGCTCACGCACCCCAAACCATCAGTGAGCCACCACCATGCTTCATAGTGGAGATGGCATTCTTGTCTCTAAACATATCGCTTATGGTTGAAAACATAAAGCTCTATTCTGGTCTTGCAGTGTGCTAGAAGCTGTGAGGTGTGTTAAGGTGTTATCGGGCATGCTGTAACAGGGCTTTTTTTGTGGCATTGGTGCAGAAAAGGCTTCTTTCTGACAATCCTGCCATGCAGCTTATTTTTGTTCAAGGATTGTTGTATTGTGCTCCTTGAAACAACCACACCGTCTTTTTCCGGAGCAGCCTGTATTTCTCCGGAGGTTACCTGTGGGTTTTTCTTTGTATCCTGAACAATTTTTCTAGCAGTTGTGGCTGCAAACTTTCTTGGTCTACCTGACATTGGCTTGGTATCAAGAGATCCCTGAATTTTCCACTTAAGTGATTGAACAGTAATAACTGGCATATTCAAGGCTTTGGATATCTTTTTATATCCTTTTCCATCTTGATAAAGTACTATTGCCTTGTTACGCAGGTATTTTGACAGTTCTTTTCTGCTGCCCATGGCTCAGTATCTAGCCTGCTCAGTGTATCCACGTGAGAGCTAACAAACTCATTGATTATTTATTACACTAATTGCAATTTAAAAAGCACTTTTGAGCACAACTGTACATGCATGTTACATGTCATATACTATCTATACGTGTGTGGCTGCCTCAATGTATCTTTCCTTTAACTGCATGAAATAGAGGGAATAAAGGAGCACATAGGACTATCCTTTCAGAACACATTATAATAACCTTTTGTAGTTGGATATGTACATCACCCCTATTTTCTTATTTGTGTGCAGAGAACTTCCATTACTCAAGCTTCCCAATATTTTACTACATTTTACACTGAAGACTTGTACTAGAGACTTATTTGTGCGTAATTTTATTCCGATTTGCTTTCTTATGGATTTCTGAAAGAGGTTAAAGACTAGCCCGAGGACATATGTAGAGCACATGCCGTGTTGACAGCCTACGGAATAGAACATTTAACAGCAACATTATTATTTATAGATGGTTTAATTAGGTTTTAGAGTAGTGTTTATATTTTGTGCCCTTGAAATGCCTTGTTTTTCTCTTTATATCTGCAGATATTGTACATTTTGCATTCTTTACATTGTAAATACATTTAATTGACCTTATTTGATAAGCTGAATATGCCAATTGCAATCCGTTTGTTACATTTTAGTAAAATGATTTTTGGTTTTTAACCACTACAAGACCGAGCCTGTTTTTTGGGTTCGGTGCTTATGAGATAAAACCATTTTTTTGCCATAAAATTACTTACAACCCCCAAACATTTTATATATATCTTTTTCTAACACCCTAGAGAATAAAATGGCGGTTGTTGCAAAACTTTGTCACACCGTATTTGCGCAGCGTTCTTACAAGCGCGATTTTTTTAAAAAAAAAATTCTGTTTTTTAAGTTAAAAAATAAGATAACCAGTAAAGTTAGGCCCATTTCTTTCCACATTGTGAAAGATAATGATACGCCGATTAAAATGATACCCAACATGTCGTGCTTCAAAATTGCGTCCACTCACGGAATGGCGACAAACTTTGCAACTTAAAATCTCCATTGGCGACATTTAAAAAATTCTACTGGTTAGCAGTTTTGATTTACAGAGGAGGTCTAGTGCTAGAATTGTTGCTCTTGCTCTAACGATCGCGGCGATACCTCACGTGTGGTTTGAACACCGCTTTCATATGTGGGCGGGACTTGCGTATGCGTTCGCTTCTGTGCGCAAGCTCGGCGGCACGGATCGCTTTAATTTTTTTTTTTTAATCATTTACTTTGCTGTTTACTTTTTATTTTTACACTTTTTTTTTTTTTTTAATTTTTATCACTTTTATTCATATTACAAGAAATGTAAACATTCCTTGTAATAGAAAAAAACCATGACAGGACCTCTTAAATATGAGATATGGGTTCAAAAAGACCTCACATCTCATATTTACAGTAAAATGCAAAAAAAAAAAAAATTAAAAAATGACAGCCCAAAAAAAAAAAAATGGGCCCTTTAAGACCGTTGGGCGGACGTGACTTCTGGCGTGTCCGGTAAGCGGCGGAGATGACGGGAAAGCTGCAGGATGGAGGGCACCTCTCCCACCGCTGATAAAAGTGATCTCGCGGCGAATCTGCCGCTAAGACCATTTTTATCTTTTTCAGAATCGCTGGCAGAAAAAAAGAATATCTGAATGGTGCCTGTAGCTGGTTTAAAATGGAAGGGTCGGTGGCATAACCCACACAGAGCAGCTGTCTGATCAAGCAGCTGACACTGAGGTCTCCTTAAAATAGGTAGATGCAAAGTAGAGGGTTTTTTTTTTTCCCACACTATACGGTAGTAAAGTGAATCAGTCTAGGCATCCTAGGAGCCTTGTATGGGACATCTATAGACCTGCCATGTGTGGACCTGCTCTGAATGGAGGTTTCAGCAACCTCCTCATTGGTGACGTGTTGTCATATGAAAATATATAATATATTTACAAAAGTGTATGTATGTGTGTGTGTGTGTGTGTGTATATATATATATATATATATATATATATATATATATATTCACACACACACGTATCTCACAAAGGTGAGTACACCCCTCACATTTTTGTAAATATGTTATTATATCTTTTCATGTGACAACACTGAAGAAATGACACTTTGCTACAATGTAAAGTAGTGAGTGTACAGCTTGTATAACAGTGTAAATTTACTGTCCCTTCAAAATAACTTTCCCTCAATGAACTGTAGCTCCCCAGTGTCGGCAGCACCCATGCAGCCCCAGACCTTGACTTTCCCACCACCTTGCTTGACTGTAGGCAAGACACACTTGTCTTTGTACTTCTCACCTGGTTGCCTCCACACACACTTGACACCATCTGAACTAGGGATGCATCGAAATTTTGGCCACCGAAAATTATCGGCATTTCCGGCCAAAAACTGTGTTTTCGGTATCGGCCGAAACAAAAAAACGTCCCCATACCGAAAGGGGATGGGGTCTGCCCCTGTTACTGCCCATTGAGGGGGTATGTGTGCATCACATACACCCGCAATGGATGTGGGAGATGAGAAGATGCACATTGCGCAGATCACGCTGAATGTAAGAGGCGTTCTGTGCATGAAAATGTTATGTAATTACACTGAATGCAGAGAGAGAGCTGTCAGATCTTCACACTGATGTCGGAGGTGGGCGGGACCGAACAGCTATCAAACACCAGCCAATGGGATAGGGGTTGGACGGGTGTTAGCTGTTCTGTCCTGCCCACTTCCGACCTCAGCATGAAGATCTGACAGCTTGCTTGTGTCTGTCTCTCTCTGCATTCAGTGTAATTACATGACAGTTTCATGCACAGAGGGGCTCTTACAAGCCGCGCAATCTGTGCAATGTGAATCTTCTCAGTACTTCTGCCAGTGCCATCCAGTGCCACCTGCCAGCACCAATCGGTGCCATCCAGTGCCACCTGCCAGAGCCACCTGTCAGTGCCTATCAGTGCCACCCATCAGTGCCGCCTGTCAGTGCCCAGGCACAGGCTGCATATGACAATTGTATATAAAAATATAAATATTTTTAAAAACTGTTGTTTTCGGCCTTCGGCTTAGTGCGTTTTCTGTTTTGGTTTCGGCACCAAAATTTCCATTCAGTGCACCACTGATCTGAACCAAATAAGTTTATCTTGGTCTCATCGGACCACAGGACATGGCTCCAGTAATCCATGTCCTTAGTCTGCTTGTCTTCAGCAAACTGCGGTCTTTCTTGTGCATCATCTTTAGAAGAGGCTTCCTTCTGGGATGACAGTGATGCAGACCAATTTGATGCAGTGTGCTGCGTATGGTCTGAGCACTGACAGGCTGACCCCCCACCCCTTCAATCTCTGCAGCAATGCTGGCAGCACTCATACGTTTATTTCCCAAAGACAACCTCTGGATATGATGCTGAACACGTGCACTCAACTTTTTTGGTTGACCATGGAGAGGCCTGTTCTGAGTGGAACCTGTCCTGTTGAGTTATTTTGAGGGGAAAGCAAATTTACACTGTTATACAAGCTGTACACTCACTACTTTACATTGTAGCAAAGTGTAATTTCTTCAGTGTTGTCACATGAAAACATATAATAAAATATTTCCAAAAATGTGAGGGTGTACTTACTTTTGTGAGATACTGGGTGCATGTATGTAGGCGTGCAGCAAACACACAGCATGTATAGGTCCCCCTACCCTGCAGAGTGAGGTCATCTCTTAGGCCTGTGCAGGTTGCAGTTGATGCATATTCCAGGTGCATTTTGAGTTTTTTCAATACATGTTTTTGATCCAATGAAGTCTATAGAACCAAAAATACAACCTGCTGTGAACTTGACCCATAGGAAACCCTGTTAAATGGACTGTAGTGTGTTTTTGCAAAATTGAAAATGCATAAAAAAAATGCATAGGTGTGAACCAGTCATTAAAGCGAAACAAAGTTCCACTAGGTGGGCTCTTCCCTTGATGTGCAGGTAGGCAAGGCATACTTTACATTATGGCATACTTACCTCATAGTGGGCCCATTTCCAGTGATGAAATTTCGAGATATAATAAAGTCCAAAAGGAAGATGCATTGCCCAGTTACTTGACCTTTAAAAAACTGATGGGTGCCCAAAGTGATTGCTATGGATGGTGCCATGCCAAAACCAGGTACAAAGATTTAAAGTCACCAGCACTCCAGATGTGCTTCACATCATTAATGTGTAAACATTGTCACATGAGTTATAAGAAACAATGTTTTTGGTCCTCGCAGAGTCACTTCCTCAAGGCAACATAGTGACCTGTGTCATCACTATAAGGCCTGTAAAGAAATGCTGCTTCAAATGATTCATGTTGATGCAGTTGTCACAATAAGGATGTAAAATGCATTTATTTGGAGTGCTGGTGACTTTGTATTTTCATATCAGGTCCAAGCATAAGTTGCATATGTTTTTGCTAAAGACTTTGCTAGTCTTTTCTGCTAAAAAAAACTGTTAATACAAGAAAAACAGTCATTTCCAGCGCTAAAAGGCCTTTGTGGTAACAGGCAGCTGGGATATCAATGAATAAAGACCAAGTGGATGCTGCCCTCCTCGGAGGGGGTAATCCGACAGTCACTGAAAAAAACAAGAAAAAAGAAAGGCGCGCACACTTAATGCTTTACCAAAGATAATTTAATTAACATTAAAATGGTTTACAAGTTGATACTCACAAATAAGCATCACTGATAACCCGTTAAGAACACTGCATGATACAATGTGGAACACAATGTGGGGTAAAAGCTGACGAGTTTTCGGGGGCGCACCCCCTTCCTCAGAGCTAAGCTGATCTGAACTGCAAGACTGAGCGCTTTATCTGAGAGTGACCAACATGGGATAAATTGGTGATTTAATCAATCAATTGACGAATTAATGAATTAGAAATGATTGGGTGCACAGGATAACCCATGCCCCAGAAGAGAGAAAAAAAAAATATCAAAAAGCATACCAATATATAGAAGTAAATAAGTTTTTTTTTTTTAAATATTTCTAGTTGCTGTAATTGTTGTAAAGTATAATTGTACACCACATAAACAATGGGTGAGTGCTATACCCAATGCACTGGCATGCCCAAATAATGGAAAACCAACACTTCAGATATGTATATGAATATAAATACAAATCTGAATTATTATTTATTAGTATTTATATTCTCTCTGGTACCGTCAGGCCGACTCTTTTGAGTTTCCAACTTATTTTCATTTTCTTGCACTAATCTATCTGGTGGGTACAAAGTCACGTCACTTCCGCTGGATGTGATGCCACTCGGAATGTCCCCGGCATCTGGGGACTCAGTCCGCCGCTTCCGCCGGATGTGACGTTGCCCGCCCTGGTCAGAACGATCCTCCTATCGCTCTGGCGGTTTTGAATGGGGACGTTTGCAGCAACCCAATCCTGACAGGTGTTTCCTGTCAGGATGAAAATTGGGACCACTGTCCCCTCCAGGGCTATTAATGTTTGCACCTTGTGGATCGAGCAGGTGCATCATGCAAGCGGCCCCGGCCTCTGGTACTTCCAGGTCCATCTTTTTCCTGTGTCCCCATGTATACAATAACTCCATGGCTTGAGATAGTGACACCGCTTTGGTGAGTGATCTTTAGTGTCATTTGAGTTTACACCTTCCATGCCCTTTACTTTTGTATGCATATGCATATATATTGGTAGTATATTTATTATCCAATCATTCCTAATTCATTAATTGGTTAATTGATTAATTTATTAAATCACCAATTTATCCCATGTTTATCACGCTCATATAAAGCACTCAGTCTTGCAGTTCAGATCAGCTTAGCTCTGAGGAAGGGGGTGCGCCCCTGAAATGCGTCAGCTTTTACCACACATTGTTTTCCACATAGTATCATGCAGTGTTCTTAATGGCTTATCAGTGATGCCTATTTGTGAGTATCCACTGGTAAACCATTTTAATTTTAATTAAATTGTCTTTGGTAATTCACTAGGTGTGCGTGCCTTCCTTTTTTTTCTTGTTTTTTCAAAAAACTGTTAATTTTTACAAATGTTCCCTCTTTCCACCTACAGTATTTTGCCTAGCGGGTAATATTTTACTTATTTTCAGTACAGTCACGTCATTCTGCTGTGTAAGGGAACACTTGACGATGGCAATAAATTGCAGGCGCTGTGACGTCACCCATAGGCTTCCATGACATAACCGGTTTCTGCCCCCTGCAACCTTCTGGACAAGAGCTACATTTCCCCACTATTTGGGTTGCGGTTACTTTAAGGGCAACTATGAAACACATTTTTAGGTCTCCAGGGTTCTCGCCCATGCAGGCTGAGGGGTTCCAGGGTATTCCAGTTGGAAAAGACTGATTTTCAATGCTCACTTGTTTGGGAAGTCCTCCTTAGGGACCCAGAATTCAGAGACTTGGAGAGACTTTGGGTGAGAAAGAGCCTCCAACCCTGATTACAGGGACAGTGGTCCTGAGTGTTAACCTGTTTCCACGAGTGGCCAGAAAAGGAACAGTAAGCAGCCAGCAGGTTGTCTGGGGTGGTGTGTGAGGCAGGTTATAGCTGTAAAGAAGTATGGACTGTCTGCCCACAGACATTTGTTGGCTGAGCTCCTGCAGCCTTTGTGGTATCCCCTGAAGCAGACGGCAACCCTGAAACCCAAGTGTGGCACTGCTATAATAGTGGTGGGACATTATGTTATCACTATATTAGGATGCTTTTATGTTTGCTGAAGAAAGCTGTTTTTTTTTGTTTTTTTTTTTCTTTTTTTATTGAGAAACCGACACTGTCCACTTTTACTAGGGGCTGGCTGGTGATCCCAGGCTTCCCCATTTTACAAGTTATTGTTGGGCTTTAAGTTAGCTCCCAGTCTTTGATTGAAACTACTTTGTGCAATAGTACCGCATATGTCATGGAGTGGGAAAACCAGCACTTGTTGCGCAGAAGATTATAGGAAGCCAACATCTATACATGCGCTATATTGTCAAAAGTATTGGGACATCTGCCTTTACACGCACATGAACTTTAATGGCATCCCAGTCTTAGTCTGTAGTGTCCAATATTGAGTTGATCCACCCTTTGCAACTATAACAGCTTTAACTCTTCTGGGAAGGCTGTCCACGGGGTTTAGGTGTGTTTATGGGAATGTTTGACCATTCTTCCAGAGGGAACCTTATTATAGGCTTACCTGTAGATTAAAGTGGTTGTCACGGGTTGACAACCGCTTTAAACAAGGATGGCTCATATGCAACAGCTCACTATTACTTTTAATTAAAAGAAATGTAGATTTTAATTATAAATTGAGATTTTATTTAGCCTATGTCATTTTTTTTTTAATCAAAAGATGCCCACGTACAATTACTCTATGCTATAAATCTACTAAAAATGCCTTAAACTGGCCATAATCTGCCAAATTTCATTCTATGGGTGGCCCTGCCGGGACCATCTCGCTCAGCAAGCTGATTTTTGTCAAAGTAGCTTGGTGGAAAATAGTTGGCCGAACAGCACCTGCATCCAATCAAATACAGGCACTGCTGGGGTAGTCCGACCACTGTGGTTGCCACCGCTGCAGATTCCTCCATCTACTCTGTTTAGCATGAATGAAGGGAATAGATTTCTCTCATTAAGCCCTGCTAAGCATGTGTGGCCAACTTTAAAGTGTCACTAAACCCAGGACCCTGCATTCACTATATCTGGTCTCCCACAGTACACAGAACATGGAAATGCAATTGTTTTAGTAAAAATAAACTGCTAGATACCTTTTCTCATCAACAGTATATAGCAGTCACATGACATTTGTCAGTGTCTGGATAAAGCTTGTAGGCGTTTTCATTCCACTCTGACTGTCCTATGAGGCTGCAGGACCCCTGACCCTCTGTCTGGACAGTGCTGATTGGCCCTGTGCTGATCAAATGCACCCTCCCAAGAAAAAAACAAATTCTAGCAATACACACCAAACTGAGCATGTGCAGAGACGCCGCCCCCCCCCCCCCCTTCCCTCTGAGGCTCTTTACTATCAGTAGATGGATTGGGGACAATTTAAAAAAAAAAAGGGGGGAATCACAGAAGACAAACAGCCTTTTTACAGTGCGCAGGATTAACACCTTAGGTTCTACAGAGAGCTTAACATGCATGCTTTACTGCATATACAGACTGATTTTACTGTTGTGGGTTTAGTAACACTTTAACTTATAAGGGGTCCTAGGGCTAGACTTAACCCATGAGCTCAATGGGCAAATGCATCTTAGAAATGAACCACTTATAACGTTATTGTTGTCTAATGAAGCACACATCCCTGGATCCTATAATTTACCCCCCAGTTTGGAGTGACTGGCCGTTGATTGCTAGTTTTCACCTTTGTGTTTTAACCTACTATTTGTCTTTTTGGCCTGTCTTTGTGTTTCAGGATGAAATGCATAGGTTTTCTATATTTTACACCTTTTTTATTCCCTTACATTCAGGACTAAGCCCCGGTTCACACCAGCGCGCTCTGCGAGATCAGATGTAATAAGCACCGCACTGCAGTGCAAATCGCATGCAATGTCCGATTTCAGCCATACAGATTGTGTGGCTGATATCGCATCACATTTGGATCAAACTCGCACAGGACCCTTATTTTGGTCTGAAGCAGAATCGGATCGCATGGGTGTTTATACCCATGCGATCCGATTCCTTTGCGAGTTTGCAGTTCGCACTGCGATATGCAAGCTGAAAAGGGGTGCCATTAACATTGTATTGACACCTCCCTTCAGTTCACATATGGCAGTGAACTGCAGTGCGAGTCGGGTGCTATGCCGCAGTGGATTTGCAGGGCTCCCGCATCGCACTACTGTGAACCGGGGCTCAGTGATGCTTTTTCACATTTTAAACCTTTGTTTTGTTGGTAATTTTAATTTTCTTTTTCAAAGCCAGCAGATAGTGTGATAGACTCCTGTTAATATTTTACCGGGCCAATATTAAGTGCTTTATTTAAAAAAAGCTACTTTACAGAACTCAATAACTCATACAGAGTAATGCCTTTAGGGCTTACTGGCTCACTTATAGATTGAGATGTAAATCCGTGTTTAAGTGCAGTGTAAAAAGACCTTGAGAAATAGCTAGAGTCTGAAAAAGGGGAAAAAAGACTGACTATTTTTCGAACCTAAGTTTGTGATCAAAATGATCAACATCTGTGATGAAAAATTGCAGAAATGTATTTAGAGTTTTCTGAACTCTATAGAATACAATTTGTGTTTTTTTTTATTGAAATGTGGCAAAAAATAATAGTACGTTACATTGGGAACGTAACTTTTATGTGCTGAGAACAAACCAAAATTTTCCTAGAAGATCCCTGTATGTCACCTTCATATTTGACCTATCTACCCCCCTCCCCCCCCCAAACCTTACCACAACCTTCCGCCTGGGGAAAAAAAATACTACTAGTACAAATACTGTAGCTGCTGACTTTTAATATAAGGACACTTACCTATCCAGGGAGCCCGTGATGTCACCACCTGAAGCCGACCCGTCCATCGGCTCCGGGTGCAGGTGCCAGCATTCTTACTATGGGAAACAGGAAGTTAAGCATTGCGGCTTCACAACCTGTTTCCTACTGCGCATGCGCGAGTCGAGCTGCGCGTTCTGAATGGTCCCTAGTGTCTTCTGGGGAGGGGAGGAGGGGCTGGACATTGCGTAGTTCGCCGCACAGAGTGATCTTTCCCTGGAAGTGGGAGCAGATACCTGGATTTGACAGGTATCCGCACCCCTCTTTGCCCTTGAAAGGTGCCAAATGTGGCACCGGAGGGGGGGGGGGGATCCGATCAGAATTCCGTTCCATTTATGGGTGGAGCCCCACTTTAACATTGATATTTACCATCTACTACTCCAACAGAGGTAATAAAGAAGACTTCACTTACTCTGAGAATGCTCAGTTCCCTAACCCAGTTCTGCAAGTAACCATTGATGGTTAACCTCATCCTAACACCCAACATTTCCTCCCAATCCGTTTTTAAATTGTATGCCCCCAACAACCTGCCTTGAAGTAGAACTATAGGCACAACTTTTTTTTGTAGTTTTGGATAGAGTGCAGAGGGATTAGAACCCCTGTCAGCTTTTATTGCTGTCTGTGTCCCAGTTATGGAGATGACCTGGGGGTCCCCAAGAAATTTCCGCCCACTTCCTGTTTGGCTATGGGACAGGAAAATCTCTGCAGTGAAACAGATGATGAAAAAAATCTGATGGGTTATAACCCTCCCTTTCTCTATCCAAAATGAAAATAGTTTTGCCCATAGTTCCACTTTTAGGCTAACTATACTTTAACCTTTTTACTGCCGTATCCGTACGCTGTGCGGACCTACAGAAGTGTCCGCAGGTGGTCAAGTCTGTACACCTTACGGACCTCATTTCTCCCTCTGCTATAAGCTCACGGACACTTCAGTCACCATAAGCTTATAGCAGAATTGTTCAGCAGACTTTGAACAATTCTACAACTCTGATCAGTGGATTACAATCCGCTGATCAGAGTTATTAACCCTAAATGTGAACCCCCCCCCCTCTGTGCCGCCGCTTCTCTGTCCCCTGCCTCTCCACCTA